>WBND01000920.1:255797-332173 GCA_013398595.1 Tychaedon coryphoeus
CTTTATTCTAATCTCTTGACCTTGTAAAGGCCTGAGAAAGGCAAGGCCTCAAGGCTGCTTTTCCCTGGTTCCCAGTAGTATACAACAACACCATTTTTACAAACCTCATCCTTCAATCATTTGGTTTTTCTGTGGCTTTTTAACCTCGCTGCATTCCAGATGCTAGGGAAATCTCACCATTGTTTTCCATGTCTGTATTGCAACATTCCTGCCCTTCAGGTTGCTCAGAATTTACCCAGTGGGCATAGGGCCAAGTTTTAACCAAAATCCAAGATATCCTGGCTGCCCTGCAATGTCAGTGTCCTGTTCTGAGGAGGGGGATAGATAGGTAAAGCTGGGGGTGCACTGGGCTGTCTCACAGAGCTGCTGTTCTCTTGAGAGGGATTTCTGTGACATTCCCTGATTTGCTTAATGCATGGGGCTGGCCTTTGCTTTATTCTTTTATCTGGTGTCCCCTTGGCATGGTATGGAGCAGCAGCAAGCCCTGCCTCAGAGCCATCACAAGTTGGTACAAACCTCAGCAGTGTTGCAGCAGAGCCCATGGGTTGTGCAAGGAAGAGAGCTTCAAGGATAGACCAGGCAATGGGAATTTCTAAGATAATTCCTTCAGGAATACATTGCCTGTTGAGAGAACTCAGATGGGATGTACCCAGCTGGTCAGAGATCACCTGGAGTCAGAAGCTGGGTGCTGCCGTCCAGGATAATGAAGTTGGGAGCCCAAAAAGACAAAGAACCCACCAAAGAGGAAAAGGGAAAAATAAGAACCCCTGCCAGAGAGTAGAACTCCACCCTGTGTGGTGGGATAAGGATTAGGGGGAGCTGGAGCAAAGTGAGGACCAGAGATGGATGACATGCCCATCAGCTTTGCTGCTCAAACAGAAGTAACCCTCTTCTCTGCTCTCATAGGATCACACCTGGAACACTGTGCACAACTCTGGTGCCCCCAACACGAGAAGGTTAAATGGCACTTCTGGGGCAAATCCAGAGAGGCCATGGGGTCTGTCAGGGATATGGAGCTCCTGCCATATGGAGACAGCTGAGAAAGTTGGGGCTTTCATCCTGGGGGAGGTTGTGTGGACACACAGCTCCTTCCCATGTCTGAAAGGCTTTACAGGGAAGATGGAGAGAGACTGTCCACCAGGAGCTATAGAGATAGAACAAGGGGAAATGGGTTCAAACTGTAAGAGAGTAGATTTAAATGGGATATTTGGAAGAAATTCTTGGCTGTAAGGATGCTGAAGCCCTGGCACAGGCTGCCCAGAGAAGCTGGAGCTGCCCCATCCCTGGAAGTGTCCAAGGCCAGGTTGGACAGGGCTTGGAGCAACCTGGTCTAGTGGAAGGTGTTCATTCCTATGGCAGGGAGTGGAATTTTAAGGTCCCTCTGACACTGAAATCAGCCAGAAAATAAACTTTCTAACACAATTTGAAGTGTTAGAAAGCAGGCATTCTTTATCTGTGCAGAACACATTGCAAGGATGTCTCTTTTAATCTAGTGTGTGTCGTGAGGCTTTACAACATTATAATCATATATTCATTAAAGAGTGTCTCCTAGCTAATCCATAAACATCACTTTTCCTAGAACTAATTTGCATGCCTCTGCCTCCTATTGGAAGTCATTTTATGATCATGGAGGGTCCTCTAAAGGGATCTCTGGTGGTCCTATTCAGTGAATATTTCAATTTTAAAGATGACCTTTCCTTGAACTTTTTCTTTGGGCACGTGCTATTGTTCCTTGTTACCTAACTTGCAAAAAAACCACTGTAGCCCTCTTTATCTGTTCCTTCACTGGCAAGCTACATTTATCATCCAATGTGCATACCTTTACATCCTTTTATCTTTTTTTGCTGGTTAATCTTTAAGCTCTATTCAGCAACTTCATGGGAACTGAAAATTTCTAATTTCTGTGTTATCTATCACATTCAATAGCAATTCAATGATTTATGTGGCTGCAATAATTATACAATAATATAATAATAGTATAATATTCTATTATAAATTATAATTATAACTATAAATTATAATTATAATAATTATACAATAATTATATGCAATATATATTCTGCAAATTATTTGTGATTTACAAATAATTTTATGAGTGGTGTAAGCCACCACTTGTGAAGTGTTGGAACAACCTCTCTGCTGAAATTTAGCAGCCAGCTCAGCCCAGCAATGACTCTCCTCCTGTCCCTTTCTAAAGAACATGGAACTCCACTCCTGAATGACTCTGCATTCTGTGCCTGTCCGTTCTTGTAGGAGGACCACTAACACCAGTAGAGGGAGCATGATATTACAGGGTTTGGCTGCACAGAGGGAGGGCTCCATGGAGCCTTTCTCCCCTCTTCTCTGGGAGAAAGCAGAGGAAGTTCCACAAAAGGACAGCAGAAAAATTTAAAAGAGACATAACATAGGGAGCATTATAACCAAGCAGTCACATAGTACTAGTCCTCAAAAATATTTTCTCAGTCATAGAATTACGGAATCAGAAAATATTTTGGGTTGGAAGAGACCTCAGTGATCATGCAGTTCTAACCCCCCTGCCATCGGCAGGGACACCTTCCTCTAGACCAGGTTGCTCCAAATCCTGACCAACTTGGACTTGAAAACTTCCTGGGACGGGCAGCCACAACTTCCCTGTGCAACCTGTGCCAAGGCTTCAGCATCCTCACAGCCAAGAATTCCTGCCCACTATCCCATCTAACCCTGCCCTCTGGCAGTGGGAAGCCATTCCCCTTGTCCTGTCCCTCCAGGTCCTTGTCCAAAATCCCTCTCCAGCTCTCTTTGAGCCCCTTTAGCAGGGGGCTAAAGCCACTGGCAGGGGTTCCAAGGTCTCTCCTTTTCTTCCTCAGGCTGAACAACCCCACTTGCCCAAAGTCCCAGCACATGGGACACAGGGAAGCGAGATCTGGGGACACAGAGTGGGTTGGCACCCAGGGCTCTGGGCTGTATTTGGGTGTAGATGGAGTTTGTTAAGCCCTGGAGAATTAAGCATTCTGGGAAGATTAAGTATGTCTGCTAATCCTGCCAGATCCCAGCAGCAAACTTAGCTGGTCGAGTGTTTGGAGGCAGCAAGTGCTGCCTGCTGTCTTATTTTAGGAAACAGCTTTAAACACTGCTTTTAAGGGATCCCTGTGCATGTTTGCTGTCTTGGGAGCAGAGAGAGGTTGAGAGGAGCATCTGCTTTCTGGGCAGTGTGAATTTGCAGTACACAGAGCGTGCCAGAGCTGAGCCAGGCCACTGCAGTGTGTGCAAGCTGCACCTTCTGCCAGCACCACCCTTGCAAAAGTACCACTTTGCTCTTGGATTTATCCCCTTTGGAACTGGCTGCGTTTTAATTAATGATTTGGGAATCAGAGTCAGGCAGGACCCAGATGAGCTTGAGTGTTTTGAAAAGTGGGATGAGAAAAACGACAGTGAGAAACCAAGTCAGGGTCCAATGCATTACCCAGGGCAGTTATTTCTGCTTAATTTTGCTGCATTTTAAATCTATTCTAATATGTTTTCTTTTCATTTTCTTTTTATTTTATTTATTTATTTATTTATTTATCTATTTATCTATTTATCTATTTATCTATTTATTTATTTTGAAATACACCCTCCTTATAGTCCTTCAACTGGCCTGGAATTGTTTCAAAATCATGTAGATGTGGGACTTGGGAACAAGATTTAGTCGTGGCCTTGGCAGTGCTGGGGTAGTGGTTGGACTTGATGGTTTCAGAGGGCTTTTATGACCTAAATGAATCTATGATTCTTCAATTCCAATACATGGCTGAGCTCAGCTGCATTATAAAGTTGTGGAAAATATGCCAAAAGTTTTAAGATTAATCTGTTTGAGCTAGAGTATGTCTGAACAGATAACCTGTGATAACAGAAGCTGTGTTGATGTTGCCTGCAGAGTGATTTTGGATGCTGTGGACTGCTCTATCAGTCAGTAATCTGTCTGCTGCTGCCCAAACCCTATCTCCATTTTCATAATCCCTTCCTCATCCTTTATCAGTGCATCTTTATGATGGAGGATGCACTCAGCCTGAACAATAAAACAAATTCCATCCCCATGCCAAGTGAATGGACATTGCTGCTTTTTCCCCCCAGACCCATCTCCTCCCATCACCATCCTCTCTCACAGAGCCACAGTGCTTTCCTCAGAGGAGGAAGGTGAAATGGGGAAAGTGTAAGCATAAGCTTGACAATATCTCTCTTTACAGTCCTCAAACACAAGTCACCATCTTTTTGCTGACTGAAAATTGGGGCTGGATGCTTGGCTTAGGCAAGACATCTCACCTTTGGATCACACAACTTGGGTTATGAGTCTGTTCTAGCAAATTGAGGTCTCAGATAATTTTGGGGACTGCTGTGGTTTTTTAAGTTTCTCGGTGAATTTCTTCCCTTTGTTATCAGGGAGAGCCTGGAAGGGGGAGGGGGTGGGTTTTGGGTGAATAGTCAGCGATCAAGACACAAAAGAAAGTCTCCTGGCATTTCTCCTGGCATTCCAGTGGAGTTGTTGTGTGGTTGGGGAGTTTTTGCCTGGGGGGTGGGCTTTTCTCTTCAGGGTTTTTTGGAGTTGAGGCGTGGTGGCACCACAAGTTATGAACTCAGACCCAGGGCTTGGTGGGGTGGGTCTCACCCTCCTGCCCTCCTTCCCTGAGGGAATTGAGGACAGCAGTCAGGTGGTGCTGCAGGAGTGTGTGTACTTGGCTCCAGGACTTTGATTTTTTTTTTTTTTTGGCTGAAAGCCCTGTAATTTTTAAATTGCAATAACTTGGAAAGAGAGATATTGACTGTTCCAGGAAGGTTCCCACTTTCCTTGGCAGACATTTGTCTTTTAAATCAAGACAGAGACATATTTTGTTTTCAACTGCTGTCATCATTCAGAGCAACCCCATTGGGGATAATCATGCCAGCTTTATTCAGGGCAGCTTGGAAAGAGCCTGCTGTACAAGGAAGGTCCCTGTGGTCTTCACCACCTTGTTTTCTCCTTGTGAAGAGCCACAGGACATTTCTTACAAGCCTCAGGGTTATCTAAGTGCCAGGTGGATCTTGTCTGCAGAAATCTCTGTCACTGTGTTTGTGGTCTTGCTGGTGATAGTGTTTTTTTCTTGTTAGCATAGCTAAAATGATTTATTGGAGAATTAGTTGAACCCCTGAAGCTGTAATTTGGGAAGACTCCATCCCATGGCTCGTTCATGCTCATCATGGCACAAACTTGATGGAGGTTATTTGAGTGTGTTGTGGTGCTGGGGAATTGCAAGGCACTGTAGAGGGGATAGCTCCAGCTCATTTGAACCAATCCCTGCCAGGAATGTTTCCTTTCTTTTCACAGAAGAGTGGTGTTATTTGCAACTGGGGACTTGTGCCATGGCCCATGACATTAAATACAATTTCTTATTTCCAGAGGTCTTGACTGCTCCTTTTGTTTCCATCTGTTGGCTGGAAGAGGGATTGTCAGGGAAAAAGAAAGGCATGGCCAAATGGCCCAAAGCCACCATGCTGTCCTTTTCTGAGGAACTTCTCTGTCCATGTGTTGGCCCTCTCTTTATTTTCTGGAGTATCCTTTCCTAAGAGGGGGGCATGGCTGAGATCCACTGGAGGACTGTGTCCCACCACCTGCACTGCTAATCCACTGGATAAAGTAAGTCCTGCAAGAGGCAGGGAGGACTTGAGCACTTTGGAGCTTCCATCCCTACCAGCTTTGGGAGTGAGGGTGGTGAAGTCCCATCCAAACTCAATTTTAATCCACCAGGCTGGTCAGATTCTTCAATATCTGCTGCAAACTCAGCTCTGACCTGGCAGGGTGGCACCAGGAGAAAACCCCAGGGCTCAAGGATCTCCCTGTTTCCAGCTGCCCCTCTCAGACTCTCACCATTGCTGGGAGCTGAAACCCATCCTCTCAGCAGCTGCTGGCAGTACTCAGACACTTGCCTTCCTTTGGTCTCCCATCCAGGCACCCTTGGGTGGGTGCCCTGCTTCTTTTCAGTTTGGCTCAATTCGTCCTTCTTCAGATCTGGTTGGGTTTCTTGGATTTCTTTATTTGGCTTCTTCCCACAGAGAAACTGGCTGCATGTTCAATCCTGCAAGAGATGTTTTTGGGAGGTGTCCATGGACAGCTAGAGACATGAGGATTTGTTTAGTACAGAGCTGAAAGGAGGTTTATCCTACTTAAGGGCAGATTAGTATAACGTCCGTGGAAACAGAGTTTGGGACCAGAGAAGGATAGAAACACAATTCATTTTGGGAGACTTTAAATGAAGAAGCCAGGAGCTTGCTGATTAGGTCTCCTAACCTTTCCTCCTCCATCACATGCTCCCCTGCTCTCTGAGTGACTGTGGGGCAATGCCATGCTGCTGTGCCATTCACTATATCAGGCTGCTCCAAGCTTCATCCAACCAGGCCTTGAATATTTCCAGGGATGGAGCATTCACTACTTCTTTGGGCAACTTGTTCCAGTGCCTCACTACTCTTTCCTCAACCATTAGTGCACCAGCCTTAGACAGGGAATTGCCTGTCCTCTGTCTTCCCATGGTTTGGGACAGGAAAATCCAGTCTGTAGGGAATAACTAGGAGAACCCATTCACATCCTAAGGGATTAATTAAATCATCCTGGTTAAACCAGTGCTGAATTCCTGGGCTGATCAAGTCACTCAAAAACTCTAATTATCTTAATTCCACTCCAGAATGAATTCAAACCAAACCAGACATGAAATGAAGAGTACTTTAATCCCTCATCATTATCATCAAATTAGTAATCTATTTGGGGTGTTAATGCTATTTGACTAATCCAGTTTAAAATTAATTTGGATTAATTTGCTTGAGATCCTTCACTAGTACATGGGCTCTTATCAGAGCTCCTCCAAGTCTGCATATGCATTTCCTTAACACAGCTGACAGTGCATGGAGCAGGTCCCACCATATCTCTTGGGGAGCTGGGGGAACTGAGGGAGCTGGGGCAGAGTTTCACCCATGTATTGGACCCACATTTAAACAGTCAGAATAAAGGGAGTTTTCTGTTACAGGGTAATTCCTGGAAGCCATGAAAAACTGAAGCTGTCAAGCTATATTTCTTCATGATGATGAAGCATAAAATAGACCTCATCCTTCAAAATTTAATTTCCTTAAATTGTTCCCTGAAAGGGTTGTTCAGCTTTGGCACAGGCTGTCCAAGGCAGTGGTGGAGTCCCCATTGCTGGGAACATTTAAAAGCTGTATGGATGTGGCAGCTGGGGACATGGATCAGTGGAGGCCTTGGCAGTGCTGGGGGAACATTTGGACTCCACAATCTTAGAGGGCTTTTCCAACCTAAACTGTTTGATTTGTTAGGAAGGCCAAGATCACCCCACACATGGGATCCAGAAGGCTCCATAACACTTTTGAGAATGGATCATTACTGCTGTCAGCAGCCAAGGCAGCAGCCACCATCCTGACTGTGCCAAGGGCAATCTCAAGGAAGTCAACAAACCCATGGTTCAGCTTGGAAAGAGCAACCCTGAGCTGCTAACAGCTGCTTTTGGACCACAGGTCAACTTGGCAATCCTCAGACACCTCTGAGATGAGAAACTGCTCTTATTTCACCAGGAAAACCTTGGGTTTTCTCATGTAGTGTAAGAGACTTTGCCCAAGTATCTCCTCTGCTGCAGATTTCCTTCTCAGTCTTGTACAAGCTCTCTTGTTTCTCTGAGAGTTTTGGCCAAATCATCCAGGTGTGAGCAGATTCTGTGACAAAATGAGGACCTTCTTTCCCCAGGGCTACTGCAGGGGACAGCTCTTGCAGAAACATTTCCCAGATCCACCAGATCTTGAGGGACTCAACTGCCACCCTCCAGCTGCCCATGGCTTAGAGCAGGGAGTCAAAAATCACAGATTCAAAGACTGGGTGACACTGGAAGAGAACTGTGGGGATCAACATGCCCAACCCACTGCTCAGTCAGGGCCACCCAGAGCCAGCTGCCCAGGACCATGATTACCACAGAATCACAAAATGGTTTGGGTTGGAAGGGGCCTTAAAACTCATCCTTGCTGGAGCAGGGACACCTTCCACTAGCCCAGGTTGCTCTAAGCTCCATCCAGCCTGGCCATGAACACTTCCAGGAATGGGGAAGCCACAGCTTCTCTGGACAGCCTGTGCCAGGACCTCACTGTTCTCACAATAAAAAATTTCTTCCTCAAGCTAGTCTTAATTGTCCCTTTCTTAGTTTAAAACCATTCTCCCTTGTCTCATCACTCCAAGAACTATCGTTTGTTCTTTCTTTTCTTGTCCTTCCTCCTCTTTCATTGGGATGAGCACCAAGACAGCAGCTGGATGTTTCTTAGGGAGTGTTTTTACAGATGTGTGGTGTCTTAGCAGAGGCAAACTCTCCCATTAAGGCAATTTGACTGCTCAGTGGCTGCCCTGTTTTGCCACCCTTGCCCCTTCTTTTCTCCCTGCACACACAGAGCAGAAATGTAGCAGTTTCCAACACGCCTGAGCATCTTGCTTCCCTGCCTATAAATCACTTGGAGATGAAAGGTTGTTTGGAAGCTGAAGATGAATGCAGGAAACATTGATGCAAGCTGAGATTACTCAGAAAAGAGCAAGTGGTGGCAGGGGCCCTGGGCACTCAGGGTTTCAGCCATCTGCCTCTCTTCCTGCCTGGAGACCTCTGCACCTGGCAGTGGTGGGACTTGTGTTTGTCCATTCCCCTCATTAGGAGCAGTGCTCAAATGGGCACAGTTACAGTCAACAGTGCTTTCAGACAGGTGGGAAATGAGCCATGATGGAAGGGGGTAAAATGCACTCTCATGATTAGCCTGCAGCTCTCGCTGCTTCTAGGAAAACACTTGCACCATTAGCTGCACCCTGAGTGCAGATGGGATCAGGGTGCTCGGAGGGCTGACACTGAAGTGCACAGGGCTCTGGTTGTTCTTGAGCACAAATGCCTTTGAGCTGTCTGGAAAGGCATGGTGGCTCTGTGATAACAGAATCACAGAATTGTTCAGGCTGGAAAAGCCCTCTAAGACCATTGAGTCCAACTGTTCCCCAGCACTACCACAAAGGCCACTCAATCATGTCCCCACGTGCCACATCTACGTATTTGTGAACAATTTCAGGGATTGTGGTCCCACCACTTCCCTAGTCATCTTGTTTCAATGTCTGGCCACCCTTTCAGCAAGGAAATGATGTGATGACTAGCCTTGGAAACATTCATCCTTCCCTGCTGCTGTGAGCATCCTCAGCACCCCAGAAATTGTGCAGAGACGTCAGCATTCAGTTTTGCCTGCTTCTGCCTGGGCTGTGCACATGCTGGCTGATGCTGGCATGCCAAGGTCTTTTTGGTGCCAGAGTTGGAGGGTGGGAATGTCACACCAGCTCCTCTCCCCTGGGCAGTCCATAACAAGTGTAATGGAGCTCGAATCCCTTATCTCCCTTTAACCATGCCCTCGTGTTCTGTGGTACCCATTCTCCCTTGTAGTACATCCTAGGCTTCAGTATCACTTTCAGATGGGCTGAGGATTTTAGCAAGCTGCTTAGTCAGCCCTCAGGGGCTGGCCATGAGCTGCAATTCCTGCTGCCCATCCCTAAAATGCTGGACATGGTCCTTTTCCATTCCCTCCTGCCAAAGCTGCAGCAGCCTGGGGCAGACATCCCCTGCTCTTTGATGGACCCAACACAGGCACAAACATCTGGCATCCTGCAGGCTTTCCCCAGTGGGAAGAAAACAGCTTCTCTGTTCAATGTCTGGGAATTAGATTTCAACTTACCAAGTGTGAAAATGTCCTGGAATCACCTGGCACGTGCTTCAGGACAGGATAAACCTTTGATCCACACCAAGCTGTTGGGTGGGACGTGCCTGTGCTGTGTAGTAGGTCTGCCAGAGTGATTATGTACTCCCTCTGCTGCTCTGGTTGTGGGATCAAGAGGTATTGTGCGGAAGAAATCACCCTTTTCTTGCTTTCCCCCCATATTAGAAAATGTCTTGGAGGACATTTTAAACAAAGTTGGTTCCCAACAGCACCTAGACCAGCTCAAGGCAACATAAGGAACTGTGCCATTAGAAAAGTCATTTTAGGCCAATGGGTAGGAAGAGATGGAAATATGGGCAATGAAATCTCCATGAAAATGAGGGAGTTGTTCCAGTTTTCCAATAGAAAGGCATTCTGCATGCAAGGCTCTTCCCTCCAGAAATGCCTGATCTGCTCTCCATAGCCAGTGTCCCACCCTGCTGAGGTTACAACACTAACTCTGCCCCTTTTTGGCTTCATCCCTGTCCATCCCCTTCATTCCAGTTGGTGAAGACAGCAGAGCTGGACCCTCGGCAGAACTACCTGCTGGGATTTCACCCCCACGGAGTGCTGGCAGCTGGAGCCTTTCTCAATTTCTGCACAGAGGCATCTGGCTTTTCTGAGCTCTTCCCAGGCATCACTCCCCACCTGCTGATGCTCACCCTGTGGTTTCGCATCCCGTTCCTCAGGGACTATTTGATGAGTGGAGGTAAGCAGTGCTGGGTGTGGGTGCTTTTATGAGGAACACAGAGATGCATGGGGAAGAGGAGTCCAGGGTCTGTTTTCCCTCATCTGGGGCCAGCTGGATGCTATTCATGGGCACAGCTATTCGAGATGGCAACCCAAACCCTCTGAAGTTGAGAGCTGCCCTCCTCGCTGTTATCTCTGTTGTTCAACTCCAGAAATGGTCTCTGTGCTCAGGGCATTGCTGTGTAACAGAAAAATGCAGAGCAAATTGTGAACAGAAATGCTGAGAGCTGCAGGCCAGGATGTTGCTGTATTTCTTTCCATAAAAATTATCTTCAGGCTTGAAATTGTGAGGAAAAATAAGTCCTTCTTTTTCTGAAGCATCTGCTGCTTCCAGGAAAGCGAGATCCAGGGACAGAGGATGAAAATAGCAGCTCATGCTGCTGTAATAGGATGTGGCAGGGGGGGAAGGTAGTGGAAAGGAATAGGAAAAGGTACAGGTAAAAATTAAACTGAGAGAGGCAAAAGGGAGTTTTGAGTGATTTTTGGACACCAGCAGGGTGACCTCCATCTCTCAGTAGTGGGCTTGGCAATGGTCACTTCTCCAGCTGAATGTGGGCAGAATTCAGTAGGCAGAACATAAACATCCAGCTCCATCTGATGCACCCCAGGGCATCCATTACCCTGTTTTCCAGGTAAACTATGGCTCCTGCTGTCAGAGCATTTACATGGAGAGTGAAAAATCCAAACAGTGAGATACATGAGAGACTTATGACTCAGGTGAAGGAAGGTTTAATCACTGTAATGTCTGAGTTGGGTTCATAACTAATTTTCAGGTCAATTGAATCCATTTCACAATGAGGTTTTAATGTGCGAATTATTTCAGCCACTGAAACAAGGATTTATTGTTTTTAACAGTCAAAACAATATTGCTTTGTCATTTCTGAATTAAAGATTTTTTGTTTTATTCAAGTAAACAACACCAAAGGACCAAATCCTTCATCAAATTCCGCTTTCAATTAGCACCATCCACTGAAACATATGTGTGCTTTGACCTAAAGCAAATGTTTCTCTGACTTCAGAATTATTCAGAATTAGACACAGTCTCACTTGACAACAAACTGAAACAGATTTTTTCTAGGGCTCAAATGCAGTTAGTTCCCCATTTATTTTTTTGCCTCACCTCTCACTTCTGAGCCAGACAGCAAATGAATAATTATGTGCAGAGCTGTGTGCAAATCTAGCACCTTTTAAGGGAGCTGGGCTGGGGTTTTCACCTCTGAAAAGAAAGTGTTTAGCACCTCTCCAGAGAGGGATTATGAGAAAAAATGTCCAGAGCAAGCCAGGGACAGGTGGGTTTTATTTCAATTCCCCTCTGCTCTGCAGGGCTCATCCCCTCTGACAGGGAGAGTGCATCCTACGTGCTGCAGAGGGCAGAGGGAGGGAACCTGCTGGCCGTCATTGTTGGCGGGGCGCAGGAGGCGCTGGACGCCCGCCCGGGATCCTTCACCTTGCTGCTGAGGAACAGGAAGGGCTTTGTGCGCCTGGCCATCCAGAACGGGTGAGGAGGGGGTGCTAGGGAGGGCTGCTTGAGCTCTGCCTGGTCAAGGGGGGGGGGGGGTTCTGCTTTGGAGGAGAGTGAAAGGGTTCAGAATGGGCTCTGGGTGAGGTTCTTTGGACCTCCGGTGCTCTAGGCACCAACTCTTAGGCTCCTACTCTGTTGGGTTATCTTAAATAAGCAAAAGCAGCTAATAGTTAAAAAGGTTATTTATTACAAAGCACATTTGATTACAAAGCACATCAGTCTCAAAAGGCAATGGCAAAAAGCAATGGCAAAGCAGTAGCAATGGCAAATGCAGCGGCAATGAGCAAATGGCTAAAAGCCCTGGCAAAAGCCAAAGGCTAAGAGCAAGTGGCTAAAAGCCACAGTGGCTAAAAGCACCAACTCTCCCAATACATAATCTTATATAGGATTTCTCCAACAAGCTAAGACACAAGCTTGGACCACCACTCCTTAACCTATTAGAATTCTAGTTTTCTAGCACACCAGGTTACGTATAGACTATGCATACAATCTATCTTGTTCCATCTAAAAAATGTAAGCAATATTCTTACTATAGCTCTATTATGTCTAAGTCCTGTCTACAACTGTGGGCCTGGAGCCTCTTGCTGAAGATACCAGTATGTTTCAACCTTCACTAGAACTCGCTCTGCTACTGTGGCATTTGAAACCTTTCACTTACTAAAAGCATTAGAACTCACCTTAAAACTTACTAACTTGCTTCTACTTAAATGTCTGCTTTATATGTGAGTGGCTTAATATACTTCAATCCATCCAAAGGCTTTAATTCAATCCCTGCACTCTGATTTCTCTCTGAAGAATCCAGAGAGACTCACTGACTCCAGCAGCTCTGCTAATCATGACCCCCTGTTGGTTTTGACTCCCTGCAGAACCCCCCTGGTCCCTGCCTTTTCCTTTGGGGAGAACGATCTCTTTGACCAGGTGAAGAATCCCAGGGGCTCCTGCCTGCGGAGGATCCAGCATTTCCTCCAGCAGTTCATGGGCGTCTCCCTCCCCCTGTTCCATGCACGAGGCATCTTCCAGTACAGCGTTGGGCTGATGCCCTACCGCCGGCCCATCTGCACCGTGGGTGAGTCCATCCCCGCTCTGACACCCTGCCAGGCACGCTGGGCAAACAGGGACAGCCCCTGGGCTGTGCCCTCCTCCTGCCAGCACCGTGCCAGAGGGCACAAGCAGTGGTGGGCTAGAAATGAGCTGCAAAGCAGCATTCAGATCTGTCCAGGTGCCTCACCGCTTTGGCAATCTGCTTTGAGCTCATGACAGACCCCAGCCCATCTGGGCTGTGCTGGGAAAAGCCCCAGAGCAAGTGTGGCCAATCTCACCCCGCTGTGAGATGCAGACAGCCCCAACAAGTGGTGACAAAAACAAAAAACTGCAGTAGGGCTGCGTTAAACATCTTCCAAGGCAGTTTTACAAACACCAGCAGGACCAGCAGCTCAAGGGAGATGCTCCAAGGGCTTGGAACATTTGGGAGACAGGCTGGGAGAGCTGGGGGTGCTCAGCCTGGAGAAAAGAAGGCTCCAGGAGCTCCTGCCAGTGCCTCAAGAGGCTTCAAGAAAGGAGAAATTTGAAGGGGGATTTTGAACAAGGGTATGGAGTAACAGGATGGCAGGGTTAGATGATATTGGGAAGAAATTCTTGTCTGTGGGGCCCTGGCACAGGTTACCCACAGAAGCTGTGGCTGCCCTGCTTCTCTGGAAGTGTTCAAGGGCAGCTGGGACAGGGCTTGGAGCAGCCTGGTCCAGTGGAGAGTGTCCCTACTCATGGCAGGGTGTGGAATGAGATGACCTTAAAGGTCACTCCCAAGCCAAACCATCCTGTGATTCTCTGAACACTCAAGCCATTTGCAGCTTTGCTCACTGTCCTGTGCAGACACATCTGCAAATCCAAGCCTATTTCCATGTGAGGAAGATGAACCTTTTTTGACCAGAGACCATGCCTGTGGGAGACCAAATTTCAAGAAAATCTTTGGTTTTGAATACATTTTTCAACATCTCCGTGCTTGGCCCACCAGTGTGGCTGATGCTCTGTGAACTAATTTAATTAAAAATGCTGTTTGGAATGGTTGGAGCTTACATCACTGATTAAGTTTGACAACCAGCAATTACTTCTAATTGTATTACAACATGTTTGGATTGACTCAATGGTTTTATGTGCTGTGTAGTATCACATGGGCTCTTCATTAATTGGATGAAGAATAGCCTTATAAGATGTTGAAATCCTCTGCACTTGACAAAAAAACAATTTGAGTAAGAGACCAGAGCAAGAGAGGTACCTCATGGATCTTCTCTGTCCCCTGCCAGGTACCTGGTCCTGGTAGCTCTGGGAGATGGAAAAGGCTCTTCTAGAGATAGGAATCAAAATAGCTAGATTTTCTGTTGAATAAAATCTGATTTTAAAAAGATAAGTAAGTACTTGGTTCCTAATAAAAATCAGATACTTCATAGAATCTTTACTCTGAGCAAAGTGGAAGCACCTTCACTGCAAGTGTATTTAAATAGTGTGGGGCTCCCCTGTTCCTCACTTTCCCCACTTGCAATGCAGATTTCCAGGGCCACGTGGAAACAACTTGGAAAGCCCAACCCAGATATTATCCTGTCTTTATACTGAGTTTGTCTGCAACACTGAGATGTGAGAAGCAGCTCTTGGGACAGCATTAGGACACAGCACTTCTTACTTCAAAAGGCTGCACAGAGGGTCTTTGACATAAACCAGCTTTGCAGATGGGTAAACTGAGGCAAGGGCCAGTGTGATCCTGGGGACCAGGAGCTTGGTCAGGGTCTGAGGCACCATCCCTCCTTGGCTGTGCTGTCTCCCAGCTCCAGGAAACCACTGGTCACACTGAGCTGCCCCTGCTGGGGAGGCTGAGCTCAGCTCTGTGCCAGGGTGAGCAAAGCACTCAGAGGTACCTGGCACTGCCTCCTCCTAACACCTGCATTTCTTTTCCAGTTGGGAAGCCAATTCCAGTGCAGAAGAAGTACAAACCCTCTGATGAAGAAGTTGATCAAGTCCATAAAAAATATTTGGATGAGCTGTCCGAGCTCTTTGAGAAGCACAAAGCTAAATATAATGTGCCAGAAGACTGCCACCTGGAATTTGTGTAGAGTGCCTTATGCAGGATGAAACCATGGAGATCAAGCTCCCAGTTTTCCCCTTCTCTGGAACTACTTCACAACCTCAGCATAGTCACAGTGAACATATAGTCCATATAGCACAGGGAGAAGAGCTTGATTTTCCCAGTATTTGCATGGGTGTAGAGCCAGGTTTTTTATTTTTTTCTCCATGTATGACACATAAAATATATAAAAAAGAAGAAAAAAAATCCCATCTGTGGTCAGCACAATTGAAATTCCCCAGCACAAAACTAATACGTCCAGTCTGTCATGGATGCCAGTTTACACAGACATTTCCAGGCAGATCTGAATTATTTAAATTATTTCCTTTGCATTATTTTCGTTTTGAAATGGGAGAATGAGCCATCATTTGTGATGAAGTCATATGCTCATATTTATATATATATAAGATACATATATATATATATATATATATATATATGAGATGAATATAATTCATCTAGATCAACAAATCAACACTGTTTGGTGCTCTTCATGTTTTTAATTGCTCTGGGCTCTTTTCTCATTACCTGAAGCACAGTTTATCAGAAAGGTCATATGCCCAAGCACCCTCAGCAGCACGATGCCATAGCCACTGGCACAAAAGAAATTAAATAAATTCCATTAGAAACATGTTATTGGAATGTAAAATATTTCTAATTACTATAAGGAAACTCACACTGGGTTTCCTTACTGGCTCAACCCCTGGTGTCCCATAGCACAGCCTCAGATATCTGTATCCTTCAAATAATTTAATCATGCAAGAACAAAATAACAGCTTGGAGTGGTGTCACTCCAGAAGTGACAAGGAATCCCCAAAAAAAAGAAACCCATGGCTTACAAGCCCTTATTATCTGAGTGAGTGGGAGAGTCTGGGCTCTTCTCCCTGTGTCTCAGCACATCCATTCCCCTGCCTGTGCCACAGGTGCCTGTGCCCTTTTGCTGTGCAAAGGCTCAGCAGCTGCCTCTTGCCACCAGAGCTCCATCTACACCTGGCACTGCAGCTGCCTGCTCTGAATAAGTTCTTTAATAATTAGTTTAGAAATATAAATTACAAATAAATTTATAATGTCCAGGGACTCATCCAAAGGATTCACCCTACCTGCACTCTAGGAGTCCTGCTTCCAGTTTGGTTAGTTTAATCCCAGACAGCCCTGCATAGGAACATGATCAGTCACCAGCTATGGACACTATTCATTTTGTTTTACAGATGTTTTACATTTACTTAGGAAAGAGAAGCATGACCAGGACATGGGGAAAGGGAAAAGGTGATTTGGGCTGGAAATATCCATTGGGGTTTGGGGGAGCCACATTTGGCAGGTGATGAATGCTTTAAATACTTGCTTTTTTTTGAAATCCAGCCCTTCATTAAACTTGGCACTTAATGGGATTTTGTAGTGTGGAAGTTTCAGGTGGCAGGAAGCCATTGCTCAGTTCACCCTTCCAGAGCCCTGATACTTTCATCTTCTTCTTTCTCCCTCCCTTCGTTCCTTTCTCCCTCACATCGTACTGCCCACTTGTAAGGAGCCACCAAAAATCCTGCTGATCACATTTTTGTTCCTGAAACTTCAAGAAGTGCATTTAACAATAAAAAGTTGTTAAAAAATTGGAAACTCTGTCTTGACTTTTAAAACCAGACCATCACTGGGGCTTGTTTCCTTTTCCTGCCTCCTGTCCTGACCAAGGCTGCAAGGATTCCACTGGATTCTTAATCTGAACAACCCCTGCAAATCCCTCCCATTCCATGAAAACAAGCAGCAGCAAGGAAGATTTAATGGAGCCCTGCTCAACATTCTATACAGTCCTGTAATCCCACACTTAATCCAGTCCAATAAAACTCAAAAAAAGGTCACATGTTATGATTTTTTGCTTGCTTTCTATTTTTCTTTTTCTTTTGTTCTTAGTTAAGGACAGAGATGCCCAAGCAGAAAGGAGATTTTCTGCTCCAGAAACAAAAAAAATGTAACTCCCACCCTTTCCTCTTGGAGTTCATCACCATCCAAGCTTTAGCCTAGCTCCAGGTTTTTTTCTCTATTATCCTTTCTTCTGCCTTTCCTTTTACATGGCCATCCACCCACAGATCTCAGGAGTGGTGCCATGACCTTCTGGAAACATCCCAGTGGGGCTCAGTGCCGGAGGGGAGGGATGAGGATGTCCCCAGGGTCACAGAAGATGTGGTGATATTTTGGGGGTGGAGATGTGGTGACATTTTGGGGGATGGAGATGTGGTGGCATTTTGGGGATGGAGATGTGGTGGCATTTTGGGGATGGAGATGTGGTGGCATTTTGGGGATGGAGATGTGGTGATATATAGGGGGTGTAGGAAATGGAGAGGAGCAGGACTCAAGGTCACAGGCAAGGATGGATGGCAGATATTGGTACTGACAAGTATTGGAACTCTCCTCTCAGAAGGAGAGGCTGCTACCCCACTGAGGAGCCATGTTAGAAGGTGTGTTCCCCACTGCCCACAGGGACCTTGGTCTCACCCTCTTGGGGCTGCCACTGTGATGCCCCTGGTGCCAGGGACACATCTACCTGAGAGGTGGGCTGGCCCATCACCCTCCTGGCTTGTGATACCATTCTGAAAGAGAGAAAAGGCAGAAAATGGGTGGTCAGGAAAAAGAATCTCAGGGAGGCACAGGAAGGATGATGCTGGAGCTGTCTGAAAGTTGTTGGGGTGGTCAGAGAGATCCAAAGGTGAGGAAAGACCACAGTGCTGGAGAGGAGGAGTCAGAGGAGAGTGTTGGCTGTATGTAATTGGCCTCCTTCAAGGTCAGTTTTATCTCACAGACTGCAAAATACCCTTGATCCCTCAGGGACCTATATAACCCAGGAGAGGGAGGTCAGTGCCTGGGCTTGTGTTAAATATAACAGTGAGAGCAATAATTCATAGCATCCTTGCAGCCAGGACTATTCAGGGAGCTCAGCACAATGAGAGGTCCCATCTCAAGAGGCCAGAGCTGTATCTGAGTGAAACACTGAAAGTCAAGAAGCTTTTGTGCTATTTCAGCCTCACACAGAGCTGTCTGGAGGATTAAAACTCCTCTGATGCTACACAAGGCAGGAGAAGCCTAAAGGAAAGTGCTCAGATCAACCAGACCAAATAATGTTTAGAGTTGATTCTTCAGCTTGAAACTGGCTCAATTGGAGTTACTTCCAAGGCACCCTAAACTGAGGGACCTTCAAGGTGTCACCTCAAAATAAGGACCACCTAAAGCTAAAACAACACTGTATATTTCCTTCCAGAATGTCCACTCCCTACTTACTCAGCTGGTTTTGATCTGACAAACAAACCCAAGGAGAAGAGATATATCCAATTGCCTTTCTTGTAGAAATTTCAAATTTCACCCTTTTTGGGACTCTTCTGGAAGTTCTAAATTGGAAAATGTAGTAAGAAGTAAAAGTGTGGTGATTCAGTATTCCCCTCCTGCCTGTCCCTTCCTCCCACCTCTTCCTTCCTGATCTCTCCTGAACTTCTGTTGTGAGAGGCTCTAATCTGGATTTGCCTTACTTAGCAGGTTCAGATCATGAGGCTCAGAAGAAAACCTCTGATGACTGATGAATGCAAAATATGGACTAATTCTCCAAGAGGAGGAAAGCCAAACAAAAAATGCTTTTTTGCCCTTCTGCAGCTCTAGTGCTGCAAAATTGTTTTACTGCCCTGAGAATGGGATTAAAATATTGCCTGCTGTTACAAACAAAATTAAAAGGCTTTCTGCTGTTGCAGAAAAAACATGTGGTTTTCTGCTCAGGGAAAAATTTGCTGCCTTTAGTTCAATAAAATCCCAAATGTGATATGCTAAACATCCCTCCCTTATGGCCCACCTTTCAAGAAAGGAAATAAAATTGCAAATGTATCTGAAACCCATCACTTTGCATTAAAAAAACAGACAAAGAAAGAAACACAAAACCAAATCCAAAATAAGAAATTACATTTTTTTTGCTTCTTTTTTTATTTAAACATTTGGAAAAATAACATCTAAAACATTTAGAAAGCACAGGTCTCCTTAAAAATATTGGCACTTTTTTTTTGATAATCTGTTAGTTCTGTCTGACTTGTACCCAATGAACTCTTTTCTGCATCTCCCACCATGTGACCTCTTGACATAACCTTTCTTGGAGGAAAAACATCTGATACAGGATTTAGGCAAAACAACTTGTCCAGGTTATAAAAACCCATCAGTGAAGAAATAATCTACAATGACCAACAAGGCAGGATGGTATATATTGGATTTAAGGAACTATTTGGTATGATTCATTAATTTTTCAAGTTTGTGCTTGGTTTTACTCCTACCCATGTTCTGACCCCAGCCCCTTTAGAGATGCTAAACCATTAACTTTGGGCTGGCAACCTACTGAGCCCCATGTCTCTGGGGCACAGGAGGTTTGTGTGGTTCAGGCAACATGGGACCTTCAAACCATGAAGATTCTTGAGATTCTTCTCAAGAAAAGAATGCACTTATCAGGAGGGAAAGCACCTGTAAAAGCAGGCAGTTGTGAGCCAGCCTCTTGGATGTCAGGATACAAAATATTAATTCTTGTGTGCTACAGGGATTAATATTTTATTAGATTGTAAGAAGCCACCAAAATACAGCCAAAACACATCTTTAATGAGCAGTTCAAAACACACAGAAAATTACATACAGAAAGCACTATAGGAAGGATTTGAAATCACTTGGGTTTATGAAATGCTTGCAGGAAACTATAATACACAGAACATCATGCATTCACAGAAAATTGTGCTTGCACAGAAGAAAAATAATGTGAAGGAGAAAAAAATCATGCTTAATTCTTGTTAAAGAAAGTTTTCTGATCCCCTAGAATTGAAAGGGAACAAGTGCCAGCAAGCAGTGTTTTTATCTTCACCACTGCCAGCAAGGACAGAATTTGGTTGCTCAGCTCATTGCAAAAAAGGCTTCATGGGCAGGGCTGTATGTGGGTGCTGAGGAGCTCACCTGCCCATCACAGAGCACTCTGAGCTGGGAGAGCAGTGTTGCATTGTCAGGAGCATGTAAACAGGGCTGTGAGGTCAGGATTTTCAGAATTACGTACAAAGTGCTTAGCTTCTATCTTCTGACAGGGAGATCCTCTAAGCTGCTGTGTGGCAGGATCTCCCAGGAAGGCTAAGCACCTCATTTTCCTCATCAGCAGCCCCAAAATCCAGAGATGCTCGCTCACTAGAATCAGCATCTCTCAGAGGATGGAATGAGCTGGGTGACAGATTTTTCCATGCTGTGTTTTTGACATGACCTACAAACCCCACTGTGTGCCTTGCTTCCAGGGACTGCCAAGCACTTTACAAGTAAACAGGATCCATAATCCCTGGAGAGGTAGAGCAGGAGCTCCTTTAACCCCCTGTTGATGCTGGGCTACTGTCAACCCAAGATCAGGAACGTCACAAGGCCAGAGAGCAAAAATAAACATGACCTGTGGCCCAGATTCCCAGATCATTTAGATCCATGTGATTTATGGCTGGTCAGAGGAAGACTGTGACAAACTTGAGACCCAAATCCTCCTGAATAACAGAATAGCTTACCATCCTCATTGTAAAAAATTTCTTCTTTATATCTAATCTGAATAGTTCTTCTCTTCTATGAATACTTATAGGTAAACATAGAGGGGGAGAAAGAAGAGTATCAGTCTAGGAAGAAACAGACCAAACAAGTTGAAATTGCAATTATTTTAAAGCAAGCAAGCAGAATGGCTAAATTCTTATTTTAAATTTAGGAATAAAGAAGTGATGACCAGATTTGACAGGTATTTAGTTAAAAAAAAAAAATCATTACCTTCCTTGAAAAGTGCAAATGACACAGAAGAATGGCTCAGGAGTCCCTACAGCCCTAGCTCCTCTTTCAGTGGCCATCTCTGTCAGTCTCTATTTCCCCTTTCCTTCCTTTTTAGCCTGCTGCTCCATTTGGCCTCAGCTCCCTTGTAGAAACTCTTGCAATTGTGCTGTACCAGACCTCCTTGTGTCTTGGTGGAATGGATTTCCCCTCTTGCTGAGAGTGTTTGCAGCAGCACAGAGGTCAGTGCAGCCCTGGCACACCACTCTGATGATGACAGGATGTGCTGCTGGCTCTCCCTTGCCAAACTTTAGGGCTGGCCATGGCTGGAGCAGCAGGAAAGGTTAATCTTTGTGGAAAGCTTTATTTGGGTAAGGAGGCCTCCTACCACTTCACTTTCATTTGTGTTGAGCAGTGCAGAGCATTAGGAGTGTGAGAAGCATTAGAAGCAATGAAACCCAGTAACAAGCAAAGCCATTGGACACTGGTGCCTGCAAGAAGGAAGAAACATCCATCACTTCCTAGCAGGTCATGCTAAAACTGGCCTCATGAAAGATCTTCTGAAGCCTATTAGCTGAGGCACATCCTGTGGGAAATCCTCTTAGAGCAGTGGAGGTGACAATGTGGCTGATATTGCTGTTCCCAGGGCTGCAGCCATAGGGGAGCAGGGCTGGGAAGGGCTATTAACAGGTCAGTGGGGCCATGCCCTCTATCTCAAGGAAGGATCAAGCCCATCCATGTCATATGTCACCAGGCAGACATGGTGTTATTCTGCTCTTGAAGACTTTCTATGATAAAGATGCCACCACCTTCCCAGAGAATTTATACCTAACCTGAATTTTAACTCAAATTCTCAAGGATATACCTTGGCTCATGGCTTTTTTCCCCCATCTAGTATGGGAATGAAGATAAGATTATTCCCTTCTCTGCCTGCCTTCATGTCATCACATACCATGTCTTCTCAATCCACAGTTTTTCAGGCTAAACCATGTTTATTTGGTGAGTTGGATCCAGTAAAACCTCCATTATAATCTCTATCAGAATGAGTGCTTGAATGTACACAAACATGTATATTTTGATGATCATCTCAACTTCTGGAGCTGGACAACCCCAGAAATGTTGGGATGAGATGAAGATTGAAAGGCTCTGCAGAGGGTGAAGACAACCTCAGTGACCAGATCAGTTTTTTGTCCTTCAGCCTGCAGATGGCACCAAGAAGTGCCACCCTTATTCTGCATTTCCTGGCCTGTTCCTGCAGCTGTGGAGAGCACAGGGAGCATCTGCAGGAACAGTCTTGCTGCAGTCAGCAGGACTCCCTGGTGGGTAAAGGCTGGCAGGACTGAGTCTGTCTGGTGCCTACAGCCCACATGCATGTGTGCAACAGCTCTGCTGGGACCTGCAAGAGTTGTGAAATAAAGCTGGCATCCTCCTCCTGCAGACTTTGTTAATACTTAGCTTTTTATAGCTTTATATTTGATTGTGATGCAACCCCCTTAATTTAACAGGGTGGAGGACTTGGGCAGCTCTAGTCCATCATATATAATCTCTCCATCAATTCCTGCAGTAGCAGGGTTGTAAAAAATATTATAGAAATTATATGCTTTTCACATTTCAACACAGTGGGGAGGCTCAGGTTATTGCTCATATTGGCTGACCCAGGAGGAATTAGGATTCAGCCTCCCACAGGATGTCCACAAACCCTTTCTGCCATGCAATGTGCAAAGTGCAGTGGGGATGGTGTGTTAGCTGCCTTCCTGAGGGAGGGAGGGAGAGAGAAGAATTTCTACTGCAAGATCCTTCTTCATCCACACAATGGGGAGGTATTTTCAATCATGCATGGCCTCTAGAGATGTGCTTTGAAATTCCAGAGCCAGCATAAAATATCCAACCATGCATGAGTCAAAGACACAGAGAAAAAGGTATTTTGGTACCAGAGCCCTTTGCATCTGCATTTCCAATTTTATAATTGAGCATTTAACATTTTTTCTGTGCTAAAATAACCCTCAATTTTAATTGGTGTGGTGGCTGGTGAGCACACTTGCTCTAAAACAGCAAACTAAAGCATTGCAAACAAGCCCTAAACTTTTCTCCATTCATTTCTGTCTTGGGTTACAATGCAGGATGTAACCAAAAGTATGTATTCTATCACCATCTCTTAAAACCAGCTGGGGCAGTCATCTTTATCTTTTCCACAACCCATTCTCCCTCCAGGAAGATATCATCTGCTAATGGGCCATTCAGTCCCACTGTGTGACTGATAAAATTACATCATCCCATTGGGAGATGCTCCAGCCAGGGGGAGGAGCCAAGCCTTTCCTACCTAGATAAAAACTGAGATTTTGAATACCAAGGTACCTTCTTTCCACTGGATTCCAGAGGAAAAACGGGACTTTCCACATCATCCCTGGAGCTTCAGAGGAAAACTGCACCTTCTACAGGAGCACTGCTCCAGCTGAACCACATCTGCCACTTCAGGAGGATGCAGCCACCATTTAATGGGACTGCTACCAACACCCTGACTGACAGGGTGTCCTGTTGTACTCTGACTCTGTCAGTGTTTTTGTACTACTGCATTTTATTTTAATTTTTCTATTAAGTTGTAGTTTGTTTATTTGTTTGGTTGGGTTTCTTTTTAATACTTACACATAATAGTAAAGAACTGTTATTCCTATTCCCATATCTTTGCCTGAGAGCCTCTCAATTTCACATAATAATTTGGAGGGAGGGGTTTTACATTCTCCATTTCAAGGGAAGCTCCTGCCTTCCTTAGTAGACACCTGTCTTTCAAACTAAGACAAATGTCCTGCTAAATTTCAGATCACATGTACAAGGACACCTTCCATTAAACCAGGTTGCTCCAAGCCTGTCCAACCTCTTCTTGAGCACTTCCAGGGATGGGACAGCCACAGCTTCTGTGAGCAAGCTGTGCTGGGGCCTCACCATCCTCACTGCCAAGAATTTCCTCCCAATATCCCATCTAACCCTATCTTCTGGCAGTGGGAAGCCATTCCCCCTTGTCCTGTGACTCCAGGCCCTTGACCAAAGTCCCTCTCCACCTCTCTGTAGGTCCCCTTTAGTACTGGAAGGCTGCAGGAAGATCTCCCCTACCCCTGTGCTCTCTGCATTTCCCCTTTGTCTTCTCCTTTGAGATCCACATGGTTCATCCATGTGCACCTCCTCCCACTGAGGGAAAACCCTAGATGTGGTCATGAACTTAATAATAACCAGTGTCTGTTGCTTCCAAACTACACCTCCCAGTTTGCAGTCCTAATGAACCCTTCCTAACATCTTAACAAGGCCACAAGCATCCTCCCATGGGAGGGATCCATCCTTTCTAAAAACCCACAGCTTTTCTCCAGTGAAGAGACAAGCAGCCAACAACAAGGAGCAGAGACACACCAGCTGAAGGGAGACAATCTCCTAAGAAACAACCCACAACAGCTCCTCATGGAGCAGATGTACCCAAAACACACCATGCTTCTCACAACCTTGGGAAACCAGGTGCCTGTGCAGCAGTGGGGAACCTGTCCCTGCCCTGTAGCAAGGCAGTCTCTCCTCTCCAGGCTGCTTTGCAAAGTTGGAGTGCAATCTTCCTCCCTGCTTGAAGTCATCCTGTGCTCTGTGCATGGCTGAAACCTGCAGGGAGGATTGCAGGAAGGATTGCAGGAATCTGGGGCAAAGGGAGGATTTCCCAGCCTCTGCTTTTCTCTGCAATGGGTGCTGGTGCAGCCCCAAAGGGCTCAGGGAGGTTTGCTGCAGTGGGTAAAATCCTTGGAAGCTGGAAAGCACAGGATGGGCTAATTCCATGGGGCAACTCTTGGACATGTCCTTGCAAACTGCAAGTGATCTGTTGGGTAAATTTCTACTTTCTTCATTTTTTCCTTACGATCTTGGGACTGATGGATCCTGCACAAGATTTGGGGCTGTACCTGTCCTGCCCAGGGTGGTGGAGAGCCCTGAGAGGTCAGGCTGGCTGAAAGGTCAGGGGGGGAAAGACAGCCTTGGCTAACAGCTTTAAAGCCTTGCTTATCAGCCCTTGCTGTGCCCAGGGGATGGAGGGTGCATGATGCTTTTGCTAGGAATTTGTCTGGCATGAGAGCTGGGATGGAGGCAGGGAGGTGCAGAGGAGCACTTGCCTTGGCTTCCTCAGAAATGCATGGTCTGTGTGTGGCTGGTCACCTCTCCAAGATTTGTGCCTCAGTTTCCCCACCTGTGTTTGGAGATCCGTGCTGTCCCACAGCTGTCTGGTTGCAAACAGAAAAAAAAGGAGGTTTGAGGATTTTTCAGGGAAGCCTTTAGGAAAATGCAATCTTCCTCATGGGCGAGAGCTGAAAATGCTCATTTTTAAAGAAGTATAGCAAGATGCTTCCTAAAAGATCATGGAAGTCTCCCACCCTTCAGTAATAACATTTTTTTCCTGTTATATTTAACCACTTTCCCATGTCTCATTCTCCCACACCCCTCTTAGCAAAGAAAGCACACCTATTTAAGAAAAACACTAAAATCACCTTTATTGGTCTGTGTGTGCCCATTCTTGTTTTACAAAACACCCTGCAATGGTATTAAAAGTGCAGCTGGTCAACTGTCTGTTAGTAATTCTCCTCCTGTTCTCTCTCCTGTGCTGAAGTAGTGCTCATTCAGCACAGGGACCAAAGTTCTTTGGACATACAGTTAATTTTTAGGTGCTCTAATTTTAGACTGCAGCTAGGCAGCTCTACCATGACTTCCTGCCAACAGCCCAAATCTCTGCTCTCTGACTTGCACAAACCTTCCTATCTGTCTGCTGGGGAAAAGTGAGGGTGGGACTTAAAAAAAAAAATGCCCTCTAGCACAAAGCTTACTGTGAAGTGTCTCTTATGCAATTTTGGCCTGAACTTTGCTTCCACTTGTGAAAAAAAGAAGGTGTAAGTGGACCTTAGAAGGGGAAGAAATGGCTACATTTCAAAGCCTCTGTAAATGTTAAATAACTTAACTACATGAACAAAAAAGGCAAGTGCTATGAAAGCAGCTGATGCCAGCTTTGGGCTTCATAGTGGTTGTACCATTCACCAGTGAGCTGCAGAGGAAATATTCTTTGCTCCAAAACTACAAAAACAGTGGCTGTGTACACTGAGCATGGAGGTTTGCAGTGTTGGTGCTCCTGCCCCAGACAATACCAAATAGGTGGTGAGGCATCAGAAAGAATACAGGACCAGCATCCAACAGGTGACAGAAGAAATGTGGCATTTCCTCCTGCACTGCTGAGGCACCTCCAGCCCTGGGGGCAGTTCTGGGCCCCTCACTCAAAGACACTGAGAGTGTGGAGTGTGCCCAGAGCAGGGAACAGAGCTGGGAGAGGGTCTGGAGCACCAGGAGTGTCTGATGGAGCTGGAGAGGCTCAGGAGAGACCTTTCCACTCTCCTCAACTCCCTGACAGGAGGTTGGAGCCAGGGTGGGTCAGGCTCTGCTCACAGGGAACAAGGGACAACACAACTGGAAGCAACTTCAATTTGCCCCAGGTATGGTTTAGGCTGGATATAAGAAAAAAAATCCTCCTTGAGGGAGTTGTTAGGTGTTATAATAGGCTGCTCAGGGAAGTGGTGGAATCACCATCTCTGGAAGTGTTTGAAAGGCATGTGGGTGTGAACATGGTTTAGTGGTGGCCTTGGCAGTGCTGGTTTAACAGCTGGACATGATGGTCTTAAAGGGCTTTTTCATCCCAAATAATCCTGTGATTCCATGCCCGTAGAGGTTTTACCCTCTGCTTGTTCCTTTCTTGCATCAGTGGTCTGCTCATCAATCAAATTTGCTTTTAACCCAGTCTGGATAAATTCAGGCTTTGCCCCACCAGCTAAATAAATGCTTGTTTTTCCTTGGTTTCTTTCCTGGGTGTGTCCCAGGAAAAGTCCCAGGGATGTGTTGGTACAGGATTTGACCAACTGGTCTAGTGGAAGGTGTCCCTGCTGAGGGAACTGGATGATCTTTAAGGTCACTTCCAACCCAAACCATTCTGTGATTCTATGATTCTGTGATTTTATGTGTCAGGTGCCCATAGCTGCAGAAATCCCTCTAGAGAACAGCTTTTGCAAAGCTCTGTCATGCAAACACCCTTCCCAAGCGAATTCTTTGAACAAAACTCCTGATAAATCCCTGTGAGGGAACAGCTGGGTGTGACACTAACAATGGGAAAGGTGGAAGGCACAATTTGGCTGAAAATCAAGCCATGGGCTGGGGCTTGGACAATTTTTTGCCACCTGAGGTGGATCCTCAGGTCAACCAGTTAAATGATTGTGGTGATGCTCAGATGCCCACAGGTATCTCAGCATGGGCTCTGCTGAGCTCTCCTGGGGAGGGGGCATTGCTCCCTGCTCATTCAGCTCTTTCTGGCTCTGGACATGGCAGTGGACATCTTTTCACCCTGGCAAAACATAAACCAGTGTCACTGGACCATGCTGATGACCTGGCCCAGGATGTCTTCATGTGTCTGTAACACCTTGCCCTGTTATGCCCCTGTTACAAAGTGCACTGTTTCAGTTTAAACTGCTTCAGTTTAAACACAAGAAGAGCAGGTTTAGAGTAGAGATTAAGAAGAAATTTCCATGAATGGCACAGGCTGTCCAGAGAAGCTGTGGCTGCCCCATCCCTGGAGGTGTTTAAAGCCAGGTTGGATGGGGCTTGGAACAACCTAGGAAGTTTCCCATCTTCATAGCAGGGAGGCTGGGACTAGAAGATCTTTAATGTCCCTTCTAACTCAAACCATTCTGTGTTTTTGTGATCCTGTAATTCTGTGATCAGTGGTTGTCATTTGCACAACAAAGAATGGGCCATGCACGATTTGTTAATGGGTTCAGAGATGCCCTGCTTGACACCTGTTTTGCACATCTGAAGTGTGGCTGCTTCCTGCTCACATGGCAGGCACTTCTCTGGTGATGGAGCACTGGAAAGTACCAGTCTGGGCTCCTAAAATCATAACACCTATCCCAGAAGCATGGACAGAGAAGAGAATCCAGGCATTGATGTGAACCTGGGGTGACAGAACACTTCCACCCACCTAAAAGAGCAAGCAGCACTTGAAGGATTTTACCAGAAGCCACAGCCAGAAGCAGGAAAGACCAAAGGGAGCTTTGAAGCTCATGAATTCAAGACTAAGGAAAGGAGTGAAGGACCAAGTGTGAAATTCCTACAACCTAAATCTGCATTGTTTCTTCAGAAGGATAGAGCAGCTTAGTTCCCCAGTAGGCTTGTGCCTCAGTTTCCCTCTCCATACCATTGGGTTACACAACCTTTGGGTTTGTTTGAAGTTCTGTAAGGAGGCAGGTGATGTGGGAACACACCTCTTCTCCCTTAGCTCAAGATTTAGCTCATCACTCAGGTGGTGTGTGAGCCAACAGCACACTTACATAAACATTACCTAGAATATGAAGTGCTCCCATCCAGGCAGGAAAAACGATCAACAGACAGATGAACCCTCCACTGACTTTCTGCTACCTCAGTACAAAATGCTAAAAATACCCTCAGGGAGGTGATGGATGGACCTTCAAAAAGGCAGGGGCAGATGTCCAGGAGCATAATTTTGTCAGCTTTGATGTTTGTGAGAGCCTCCCAAGTGGCACGTGGGGACTCAGGTTGCATTTTGGGCTGATTCTTCCAAGCCTCCAGTGCCTAAATCAACTAGCAGTGGAAAAGGACACAATGTTTTGGAGGGAGAGCAGGGAACACTGCTGGTGACACAGGGTGCAAACAAAGTAAACACTGATACCACATTATGGCAGGCAGAAAAATGCCCACTGGAAGAGTAAGAAGGGGTCTTGTCACAGTTTTGCCTGCTTGGCAACTTGACAAAGCAAATCTTGCTGGTTGGCTGACTCAGGTTCAAACTCCTTGAGAAATCCCAGCCCTTACAGTCTGGTTTGTCATTCACTGATGGTAAAACTTATTTAGCTTCCTGTGAGGGGATGATTATGGTTCAGAGGAGGATATAGGGATGATCTGGAGGTCCCTGTGGTCTGGGAGAAGCTCTTTGGTGGGGCTTAATTTGGCAAAACAAACCTGGTGCTCTTGCAAAGTCTTTCTGCTTAATGCAAGGTTTTCCCTTTCCATGAGGATGCTCCCCATGCACAACAAGTAGTCTGCAGAGGGAGAAGAAAGAGATTTCCAATGTGAATTCATCCCACTGCAGACATCAGAAGAGGTGGTGGAGCATGTCCAGAGAATGGCAGCAAAGCTGGGGGAGAGACTGGAGCTCAAGTCAAGCAAAAGCTGAGGGAGCTGCAGAGGCTCAGACTGGAGAAAAGGAGGCTCAGGGGGGATCTTCTCATTCTGTACAACTGCCTGACAAGAGAGTGGAGCCAGGTGGGAGTCAGGCTCTGCTCCCAGGGAGCAAGGGACAGGATGAGAGAAAACAGCTTCAAGTTGTCCCAGGGGAGGTAAATTGGACATTAGGGAAAATTTCACCATGGAAAGGTTGTCAAGCCCTGGCACAGTCACCCAGGGCAGTGTTGGAGTGCCCATCCCTGGAGGGATTTAACAGGCATGTAGATGTGGCACCTGGGGACATGGGCTAGTAGTGGGCTTGGAAGTGCTGGGGAAACAGCTGGACTCAATCTTAGAGAGTATTTCCAATCCAAACAATTCTGTGATTCTACAAAATAAACACTGAGTTGGACCTGATTGTGGCACCTGAGCTGTGGTCTCTACCACAGGAACAGATCTATCAGCTTCTGAGAGGGACCAGTCTGATTTCTGTTTATGCCTCAACATGTGCTACAGAGGAGGTGAAAGATTCCCAGAAGATGTGCAGGCACCCCTGTCCCTGGAGAGGCTTCACCTGGCAGCCAAGCAGGGCAGAGAGAACTCCCATGGTTAACAGTGAGTGCTCCCCTCCCTCCTCCAGCCACTTGCCTGGATTCCCGTGAAGAATGCCCGCCAAAAATGCCCACAAAGCCAGACTATGGGAGGTGCCTTGGCACAGAAAAGCAGCCAGCTGCTGCACAGCCAGGGCCATTTTGCTTTGGTTTGGGTTTGGGCTGCTTGGAGGGATCAGGAGCTTGCTCAGAAGCTCAGCTTGGCCCTTCTGCCCCCGTGCCCTCCTCCCTGTGGTCCCATTTCCCTGCCCACACCTGCTTTGCCCTGCTGCACCATTTCCATGAACCAGCTCCTCACCATGAAGACTTTGTGCACTGCAGCTGCCACTGCTGGCATTGTCTGAGAAATCTATCAAAAGAATCCTTCCCTTTCATAGCAGAACAAGATCTTAGTAGGCTCAGGAGCCGAAATTGTTGAGAAAACCCCCTTTTGATGCTGTGGTTGCAGCCTGTGCAGAGACTTCTGGATTAATGAACAGCCCTGGTAGCTGTTATACCCTGCTTTTAAGACACAGATCAACTCTGGAAACAAAAATCTCCAAAAAATACTACTGCCCTAAAGAGGAAACTTGAAAATCCATAAGCACGGGTTTAACTCATGCAGGTAAATGGTTCTATGGCTATAAACCAGAGAAGGGAATTACAAAGGCACATAAGCCCTGCACTGGAGTGTAATGTGTTCTGACAGGCCAAATGCAGGAAGTTTCTTGAATACATCCAAGCCTTTGGGTGAAGACATTGAACACTGATTCTTCAAAAACAGGGCATTTTCTGCAGCTAAGTAGCCATACTGCTCTGAGATTTTGTTGCCATTAAAACCCAGAAATAAAGGAGTCTGAAATATTGTGAATTGCTCTTGGCTGCAGAGAGCTGGAGGACTGGCTCCTATCTGTGTTTGTCTGTCCACAGCACGTGTTTTTCAGACTCAACTCATGTGAAATAATAGTAGGGTATTTGAAAAGATGTTATTCTTCAAGAATAATCATGCTAGACACACAGGTTAATAACAGACAAAGTATGTATCTCCTGCACCAACCAAAACATCAAGAAAACAAGTCCTGGGTATTTCCAAAATATTCTATTAAACCAGCACCCGGTGTGTGGCTTCTTGTTTGGAAAAACATCCTTGTGGGAGCACAGCCAAGATATTTCTAATCTATTATTTGGGACTGTTTGCTGATTTTCAGTGAGTGGGATGGGAGAGGAAAACAAAAATGTTTCAGGGCAAGTATTGGTAAGTGAAGTGAGATACTGCACTGCACTGCTCAAGTAGTGGGAGTCAAAGAACCTGAGAATGGTTTGGGTTGGAAGGGTCCTTAAAGCCCATCCAGTTCCACCCTCTGCCATGGGCAGGGACACCTTCCACTAGACCAAGTAGCTCCAAGCCCCATCCTACCTGCCCTTAAACACTTCCAGGGATGGGGCAGCCACAGCTGCTCTGAGAAATCTGTGCCAGGGCTTCACCACCTCACAGACAAGAATTACTTCCCAATATTCCATCTAACCCTGCCCTCTGTCAGTTAAAGGGATTCTCCTGATTCTCACTATGTGTCCTTGTGAAGGTAGAGGCTGTTCTGGGGCTCAGCTGTATCATCAGGTGGAGGCTTAAGTTCTCCTTCTTTACAAGAAGCTTGGTGGCCCAATTTGCAACTTAAAGTCACAAAATTAAAGCAGCTGCTGAGGCTGAGGCTATCTGTGGTGGTTGCATCTTTACTCCTGACAGTTGTAATAATCCATGAAGAACTAAAGTGTTTTGTTATTATTAGCTTATTCATTTAAATGCATATATCTAGGCTGGGATATGTGTTGGGTTGATGTGACCAGAAATGTGTATTCTGTCACCATCTGTTGAAGCTGGGTGGGGCAGTGACCCTTATCTCCGTGGCACACATTATCTGCTAATGGGCCATCTTTAAAACCAGGTGGGGCAGTTATCTTTATCTTTTCCACAACCCATCCTCCTTCCAGGAAGATATCATCTGCTGCTGGCCCATTCAGTCCCACTGTGTGACTGATAAAATTACATCATCCCACTGGGAGATGCTCCAGCCAGGGGGAGGAGCCAAGCCTTTCCTACCCAGATAAAACCTGAGATTTTGGACAGCAAGATTATCCGTCTTTCCACTGGATTCCAGAGGAAAGCCGGGCCTTTCCACATCATCCCTGGACCTTCAGAGGAACACTGCATCTTCTACAGGAGCACTGCTTCAGCTGAACCACAGCTGTCACTGCAGGAGGATGCAGCCACCATTTAATGGGAGTGCTACCAACACCCTGACTGACGGGGTGTCAGGTTGTATTCTGACTCTGCCAGTGTTTTTGGGATTGTTCTTTGTAATACTGTATTTATTTTTTAATTTTCCTAGTAAAGAACTGTTATTCCTAATTCCCATATCTTTGCCTGAGAGCCCCTTAATTTCAAAATTATAATAATTTGGAGGGAGGGGGTTTACATTCTCCATTTCGAAGAGAAGCTTCTGCCTTTATTGGCAGACAGCTGTTCTTCCAACCAGGACAGGATACCATTGCAGTATATGGAGCAAGAAAAGCAGCTCAGAAAACCCCCATGTCCTGGGCCTGGGCTGATCCCACAGCATGGGCAGCAGGGGAGGGGGTGATTCTGCTCCTCTGCCCCACTCAGTTGAGACCCCACCTGCAGTGCTGCCTCCAACATCAGAAGGATGTGGAGCTCCTGGAGACCTTAGAGCCCCTGCCAGTGCCTAAAGGGGCTCCAAGAGACCTGGAGAGAGACTTTGGACAAGGGCATGGAGGGACAGGACAAGGAATGGCTTCCCACTGCCAGAGGGCAGGGTTAGATGGGATATTGGGAGGAAATTCTTGGCTATGATGGTGATGAGGCCCTGGCACAGGTTTCCCAGTGTAGCAGTGGCTGGCCCATGCCTGGAACTGTTCAAGGCCAGGTAGGATGGGGCTCAGAGCAACCTGGTCTAGTGGAAGGTGTCCCTGCCCATGGCAGGGGGTTGGAAATGGATGAGCTTTAGCTGCCTTACAGCCCAGACCATTCTGTGATCCTATAATCAGGATTCAAGAATTCACACCAAAATACATAAAAGGTAAATATATAAATAGTGAGATGATGGATCTGGACAGATAGTGATCCCAGCAATTCAGCTATTTTCCATCTGCCTATCATGACCTTGCAGTGGGACTTTTTTCCAGGATTTTCCTTCAGTTACAATAAGAAGAGATACCTCAGCCCTTCTTTGCTTGAAGATAACTATTTAATTCAACAAGAAACACAAACAGGCAGGAGAACATTCTCTTTTCACCCAGCAGTATGCTAGAGCGATTTATTTTGGTTCTGGGATCCCTTTTGGAGGTCTTAGCCAAGTCCTGTTGGTCAAGACCCTTTCTTCAGACAGGCTCTTGCAATTTTACATTATTATGCAGATTTCCACAGGCCACTACAAGTGTTGGAACACAGCCTTTTGCCCTAATGGGGAGAAAACGATGCCTGGTGCTATTTTGACTCATAAGGAGGGGTGTGGGAATGCCTCGGGGGACTGAGAAGAAAAATAAACCATTCTTTCACCTCTGAATCGTAGATTTAAGCTCTCCACAGCAGAAAATATGACTTTTTTTTTTTTCCCAATGAAACACACTGCTAGACATGTCTCTCTGGGCCAAAAAGTGGATATTGCAGCAGCATCTCCATAAGCAACTGGAAAAACTGCTGACACAGCTAGGCATGATCCTGCTCCCACCCAAAAAACTGGTCAAAAGTTGAAGCATTCTCAGGGCTATTTCAGTAGTGATTGCTACCTGTCCTCTGCACTTAAGAAGCTCTACATGCTCATTGCTTTCCACAGGTTTTTCCTTGGGGGATGTTGAAATGCTTCTTCAAAACAGATTATTCCACTTTCTCCAAATTACAGAAAATGAAACTGAGATTAGGGAAGAGACAGAGACAGCAACTCCTTTACCAACTTACCCAGACATGATACAGTTATAAAGAATTTGGTTTAATGTCATGGGAGCTGGGACAGACCCATCTGTCCCCAGAAATCTCAAGTGGCAAGCACAGATACATTAAAACCTTGGTGCAAATCTAAATAACACCTTGTTTATTATTGTTCAGTTGAATAGACCCTTAAAACATGTTGTTAGAAGAAAATGAGGCTTGGTCAGTGGTTTAGACACTACCTGCAAGTTATCTTAATGAAAATGATACTTAATGAAACCATTAGAGTTTCTGTTAAATTTTAAAGTTTTCATTAATTCGATTTTCATTAAAATTAATTTAAAAATGCATCAAAATGACTAAAATTTTCTCCTTTCTACCTTTTATCTTAATTTCATTATTCTTTCAGGAACCCAGAACTCCCAGAGCCAACTGGGGAAGATAAAATCAGCCGAGAGTGGGGTGGGAGAGCATTTGAGCAAGAAGAGGGCCACAGTGCCCTAGAAAAGAAGAAACTGGACATGCCCCATCCATGAGCTCTGCCAGCCCAGGGCCCCTGTGTGCTGGGCTGATCCCACAGAGTGGGGAGCAGGGGATGGGGGATTCTGCCCCTCTGCTCTGCTCAGGTGAGACCCCACCTGCAGAGCTGCCTCCAGCTCTGGGGTCCAACATCAGAAGGATGTGGAGATGCTGGAGAGAGTCCAGAGGAGGCCATGGAGATGCTCTAAGAGCTGGAGCCCCTCTGCTCTGGAGACAGGCTGGGAGAGCTGGGGGTGTTCCCTGGAGAAGGCTCCAGGGAGAGCTTAGAATCCCTGCCAGTGCCTAAAGAGGCTCCAAGAGCTGGAGAGGGACTTTGGGCAGGGGTCTGGAGGGATAGGACAAAGGGGAATGGCTTCCCACTGCCAGAGAACAGGGTTAGATCGGATTTTGGGAGGAAATTCTTCCCTGTGATAAGGCCCTGGCACAGGTTGCCCAGGGCAGCTGTGGCTGCCCCATCCCTGGAAGTGTTCAAGAAGAGGTTGGGCAGGCTTGGAGCAACCTGCTCTAGTGGAAGACGTCCTTGTACATGTCCATGTCCATGCGAGCTGAAATTTAGCAGGGCATTTGTCTTAGTTTGAAAGACAGATGACTACTAAGGAAGGCGGGGTTCACGACCAGGCTGGATGCGGCTCAGAGCAGCCTGCTCCAGCGGAAGGTGTCCCTGCCCGTGGCAGGGTGCTGGAAATGGACGAACCTGAACGATCTGTGCCAACCCAAACCTCCCGCGACTCCATAAAGCAGGGCATGAAACAGCTTGTGTAAGGGGCGGGGCTGTGCCCGGTCTCCCCGCTCCCAAATCCCGATCCCACGCCCAAAGCAGCACCGCGGGAAGAGCCGAGCAGCTTTCCCAGCCCGGGCTGAGATCCCCGGGCTCCGTCCCGCCCCGTCCCTCCCCCGTCCCTCCTCCTCCCGCTATATCTGGGTACGGCCGCCCTCTCTCCGGCTCGCCGTGCTGCCGGTGCCCTGCTCCGTCCCATGGCCCTGCCCGAGTCCTGAGCACGCTGCCCACCATGAAGACCATCATCGCTGCCTACTCCGGGGTGCTCCGAGGTACCGGGGGCACTGGGAGGGGCTGGGGCTGAGTGCCGGTACTGCGGGGGGATGGATGGATGGATGGATGGATGGGTGGGTGCTCCGGGCTGGGGCTGAGTCCCGGTGCCGCGGGGGGATGGGTGGATGGATGGATGGATGCTGCGGGCTCCCGGTGCTCCGGGCTGGGGTGGGAGCAGCCCCCCAACACTCAGCTTTGTGATATCCCCCCCTTTTTCTGGCCGCAGAGGGAATGAGAGGGGGAAGAGCGATGTGCAATGGCGGGGAGGCAGCTGTAGCTTTTCTTGGGTTGGGGATTACAGGTCTCTGCGCAGGGTTTGTGTTCTAGCGGCTCGGGATGCGCTCCTGGCTCTGGCCGATCTTGCACGTTTTGCCCATATAGATATAAACTACAGTGAGTTTGCACCTTGGCGAAATGTGGGCGTGGGGTACTGGCGTGTGTACGAGTCTTTCCTCCCCCTCTTTTTGTCATGGTAGGAAGAGAAGTGTGGTGTTTTACCGGCGCTGCGTGGCTGGTGAAGTTCAGTCTCAGCTCTATGTCCATAGAATCGTTTCGCTTGGGAAAGGCCTCTTAGCAAGTCCTGCTGTTTCATAATGCTGTGGTCCCCACACCTACATCGAGAAGAGAGCGGAAAAATGGCAACGTGTTGCTATTTTTGCTGCTTTGTAATGGGAAGGTGAGGAGTCAGTGCTCAGCTGGAGTTCCGTGGTCACCCCTTCTGCCAAGTTCGCTTTAGCAGCCCTCGGTGCTGGTGACTTGTTGAGAGGAGTGGAATGGGTGTCAGTGGCTGGCAGAGCTGCTGCAGACACCAACAACACCAACACACTTCCCTGCACGCTGCAACATGTTGGGTAAAGCCTTTGCAGTATAGGAAATCCCGAGCCACGAGCTACCTTGTAAAGGCATCTCAGAGGATCTTGCAGGAAAAACATCCAGCAAGTGGAAATGTTTGGCTGGGTAGAGTTTTGAATCCCCTCTGCGAGGGTGCTTGGCTAGAGGAAGGTCGGGATTTGCAAAGAGGGGGGCTTTGTGGAAAAGGCGGCTGGACAGTGATTTACCCTGTGGTTTGTGCAGGGTCCTTGAGTGGCTGCACTGTGTCCTGGAAGACTTTTTGCCCTCAAAAAGCAAACTGCTAATACCTCCTGGGATGAAGAGACCTGTGGAATGGATTGATGAAACAAATCGTTAGCAGAGCTGAAAGGGCATGAACCTGGTGAATTAACCTCTGAGCTCTTGTTTTGGCACTTGTCCTGCCCCGTCCTGGGTGTGGAGCTGCTGGTGCTCATCTCAGCCAGGAGGATTTCAGAGATTGATCTGAAGGATCAGTTGAGAACCGATTGGAGAGAAGAACTGCATGTGTTTCCTGTATTCAGATCTGTTTCTTAAAATAACTTTGCTTGCTTGCATGACTAGCAGAGGACAAGTTATATTTCCAGTTGAGAGAGGTCATTTGAATTAGCAACATGTGAACTGTTATATTGAAAGTTAACTGCAAACTAAGTGCAGAGAGTAAATAATTCAGGAAACCTATAAAATATGTAGGGTTGACCTGAGACCTCAGCAGCCACCCTGTTGGCACTGGCATGTTAATGATGGATCTAGGACACATGCATAATTCAAAATGGAGTGTGGTTTAGGGACAGTGATTGGCCTCATCTCTAGATAATCCTGATTAGTGATGGAAAGCTGTCTTAACTCTCTTCAGGTCAGTTTTCCTCTGAGGCACCTCGTGGGGATCCTGCAGTGATATTTGTGCTTTTTAACTTAATTTTACGTATTTCTGCCAGGGAAGACTTGAGATGTTGCCTTGGTGACTGCAACACCCACCAAGCCCTTGGCAGTGCTGTAGCCTGCCTGGGCAGGAAAGCACAGGACTGACTTCACAGCCAAATCCAGGTGCCTCCCTAGGAGCTCTGACTGGGCTGGGTTTTGGGGATGGTGATGTGGAACCCTGCAGATCAAAACTGGCAGAGGTGATGTGGTGTAGAGGCTCATTCATGAGACCTTATGTACTGCTTGATCATGTTGGACACCATCTCCCACTACAGAAGATGTGTAGGACAAACCCACTAGATTTCTTTTTTTTTTTCTTACCTCCCTGAATTTTTTTTTTTCTACTTTTCATGCTTCTGTAAAGTGCTGACTTTGGGGTGAGCATCTGAATGGCTCATACTGTCCTTTAGTCTTACTGCTATCCTGGCATCTGATTTTGTCCTGATGCTTGTAAATTTGGCTGAATTAAGTCTGGTTCTATTTAAATACAAGCTAAAAAAAAAAATGCAGGCATCTGCCTCTATATCTATCCCTGTATATATACAGAGGATATATTTTTTTGACATCCTTTGAGAGCAACCCAGCATTGCAAAAATCAGAGCAGATCTTGGACTGATGCCTAGGGTTGGATGATGCTCTGAGACACCTGGTCAGGTAGGAGGGGCTGTGGTCTCCTCATCTCGACCTGCCCCACTTTGGCCATCGGATGCCCAGGAGGTCTCCTCCTTGTGTTTGGCAGAGCAGCAAAGTCTCTCATCCCTCTCTCCTGAGGAAAGATGCCAGTGTGGCTGGAACATTGAAAGGCTGTCCTGTGCTGAAGTGTCTTTTCTAATGTTGCTTCATCAGTCAGAAGTTTGGGATGAGGAAGGGGATTTTGCTTAGCTGTACATTGGAGCTAGTCTTATGCTGCATGTGAGGTTTAGCAGAGCTCAGTTCTGCTCTGGGGTGGGCAGCCTGGGAGCTCCTGTTTTGGGAGAGCAGGATCACAGCTGGCTGCAGTGAGGTGTTCTCTCTTGACAGGGTTGCTTGGGAGGTGGATATCTGGGCTTGCTCATATGAAACCCCTTTTTGAGAGCTCCATGTGCTCTGGGCACACTGCTGAGCTGTAGGAGGATGGGTCAGTCTCTTGTCCAGACCTGTTCAGTCTTGCTAACTTCAATCTAAGCTTGTTGGCTGGTCTGGGACAGCGGGGTCTTGTGGTTACATTGCTTTAACCCACCTGCAGCTGTGAGTGTGGAGACTGAGGGCTGAGTTTAGTGCTGTGAGTAAATGCACAGCTAACATGAGAAATGTCATGACAGATCAGTTTGCTGGGTCTGGAGAATCCCAGCTCCCTTCTGAAAGAGCTGATACAAATTTTTATTTGCATGTCCCTGTTAACAATACTGTTGATCTCCAGTTGTAGATGCAATGCACTGCAGATAACATGGGGTTGAGTGGCTTCCTGGGACAGGAGCAAACTCTTCTAAAGCTGTGTACAGGGCAGGATAACTATGCTCTGGGCTGGTTACTCATTATTTGTCACAGCATAGCTGGACAGATAAATTTGGCTGTAACAGAAATTTAATTTGGTTAGTTTAGTTTGTTATAGAAGTAAGCAGGTCTCTGGGTGGGCAATGATAGGTTGGATTTAAACTTCAAGGAGACTTCTGCTAATTCTGTTTTATCTTGGATGCAGATATATTATTAGTCAGGGAACTGGGTAGTGTTGAGGCTCTGACCAATCAGTTGTCTAAGCCCAGGAATTTTGAACCCTCTGTAAAAGATGGTTTGGAACAATAAACCAAGCTGTTTGTTGCATGATCCTCTGTGAATGCTGTGTCTGTCTCCAACCTACAACCTCACATAACAATTATTTTCTTAACAAATTGTTTATTCTATAGTGAATATGCTTGTGCTTGGGGCACCCAGGTAAACCCAAGACACAAAAAAACTTGTGTTGCTCAAGGGGTTTCACAGGTGCACCAGCTGTGTGGGCTCCTGCTCTTGCATGGGAGCCTGAGTCCTTCTGTGCTGGTCTGTTTTTTTTAGCTATCTTTGCTGTGCCTCCAATTTCAGCTTCCCTGCCAAATATGTAGCTCAAAATGTCAATTTACAGCTAATGCTTTGATGGCTCTAATACAGTTTTCCTCTAAATAAGCTATGTGAAGCAGTTTAATTCTTGGCCAAGAATTAACATGCTAATTTTCTGGAAAAGGCGGCAGATGAAGCTTGGCTTTTACAAGGTTTCAGTGTATTGTTAACTATGTGTAACACTTGTATTTCTTCTCAATTAATTTCTTTGGCTGACTTTTAATTAAGTCCTGTCAGTTGGGTTTTTCTGGTGTCCAGGTGTGACGTCCTGTTTACTTCCACTCTTGGGATCTTTGTTTCTATTTCCCTGTCTAGATAAACATTGTTTGTGTAATTTATCTGAAATAAACTGTGCCAGAAGAGCACCAGATGCTGAGTCCATTTTGCAGGAGTCAAATGCTTGGTCAAACCATTTGCTGACTCCAGGATCTCCTTGGTAGCAATTCCTGCATTTGATGTTAAATGGAATTAAATGATGGTGAGCCCTTAAGAGGAAGTATTTTCTCTAATGGACTGAAGTCAAGTGTCAGTGTTGGGTTATTCTTCTGTGGCTGAGTGCCAACACCCCTTTCACCCCCATTTCTGTTGACTTGTCAAAACTCTTCTGCTCTGAGTCACTAGTGTTCTCCAGAGCATGGAGGGTCTTTCCAAAAATGCCTTCTGGCTGCTGAAGCTGAAAGGAGACAAGGCTTGCATGGGAAGTTGAATACACAGTGCCAGGTCTGTCATGGTGAAAAGGAAGCTCAGGACTGTCTGGAAAGGGCTGTCTTGGCACTAAAATCTCTAAATGCCTGGTTGATGGGTTAATGTAGAGTCTGCAGGTTTGGTGCAAAGGTAGACCTGATGAACTTGCCAGGCTGACTGACCATTCCCAAGGTCCTTTCCTTTCCTACTGGGCATCTTTCATTTCTTAACTGGGAATTACATGTTGATATTCAGGTCATGGTAACTACTGCCTTTTCTGGTGTGGAGAATCTTGTAATCTTTGAAAGATATCTTTGCTTTCAGCAAGTAACTGACCCAGGACACTTGTCCAAGGGCAGGTGCTTAGAGCTGTCTCCCAAACCACTGCCTTCCCTCTGGCTGCAGGAGTTGAATGTGGGTTCTATGTGGCTCGAAAAACAAGCTGGCAGGTAGACTTGTGCTACCCAATACTGGTCTATTTACAGGGCTGGCAATGCCTACAATTTGTTCAAACATCTAGAAAATGCAGAAGTACAAATTCTCATCTAGAGGGATAAACAGGTGTTCTCTTTGGGAAGAGGATGGGGATTTGGCTGACCCAAGGCTGGAGTGTTGGGTTTATGCAGCCAAGGAGGTTTGGTAGTGTAAATGCAGGTACTGGAAGAAAAAAATTACATGGGGCTGGGCTTTTATTGTGAGTCACAAATAATCTCTAAGACTTTTGGCCTCTTTTGAGGATACAGACATATGTCTAGTGACACCACTATTGCTAAATGCTTTCTTTAAACTTGTATCTGGTAATCCTCAGTTTACATCAAGCCTGTCCACATGCAATTCTGTAAGGTTTTTGGGATAGCAACTTCCTGGAGCTGTGGCCCCTCAGCAAGAATTGAGCAACCTGATCTAGCAGAATGTATTCCTGCCCATGGCAGGGCATTGGATTGAGATGAGTTATAAAGGTCTCTTTGAATACAAACCATTCCAAACCCAGAGATTTCTTTTACCCTTGAACAGGCAACTGGCTTTGTAAAAAATGGGGTGAAGTTCCTCCCTTACCCCAAATCTGGGGATTTGTTGCTAGATTTTACAGCATGGGATTGCTGAATCTCACTGCTTAGATAGTCTAGTATGGCAAGTCAATGTACAGTGACAGTTTAACTCAACATATTCTCCTGCCTCACCTCAGAAGCAGGAGAACTGCTTGCTGGATTCATTCTTAATACTGCACTATGTTACCTTGTAAAGAACTGCCTGCAGCTCTAGCTGCTGCTTCAACCTGGATTAGTGCTGTAGGTTTGTTTACTGGCAGTTGTAGTGGTATGATCTATCCCAGCCTAAAACTTGATCTGCTTAGAGTGCACACTGGGATTGTCCATGTACCGTGGACTAAGCAGAAACAGGGGGCTGGACTGGGTGGTCTGGCTCTAAATTTAGACTGCAGCCTTTGGTGTGTCTCCCCCCTGAATATTGCCAGGGATGAGGCATCGTTGGGTAACCTGTGCCAGTGTTGCACCACCCTCATAGTAAAAAAATTCTTCCTTGTCTAATCTAAATTGACCCTCATTCCTATGAAACAGTTGCTTTACATATTTAAAGGATGTACCAGTGAGAATATCTTTGTAGAAACTACCAAAAATCCTAGTGCCTGCTTATACCTAGAGAAGCCATTTTCCATCACTTTCATTTGACTGAGTGTGAACACTTGCTATGCTATTACCACGAGCAGGGTCATATCTTGTCAGCAAGAGCTGAACCTATTCAGTATAATAGCTTCTTTCATTGTCCTGATAACAGGCTGATCCTTAAATAAAAAAGGAAATATGTAAATACACATGAATGTGATCTGTATTTTGGCCAGTGCTTGTAGATAAAGTAATGAAGAAAAGTGAAGGAAAACCCACTTGCAAGTGCTTCCTTCCAGAGGCTGAGTGTGTTGCCTAAAGCTGCAGTGGGTGGTTCTTCATATAGAAAACAAGTGTTTTCAGTGTTTTACTCACTTTTGGTTCTCTCCCTGCTTGAATATCTTAAGCTTCCACAAGAGTGCCTTTCAGCTCTTTCCTTCTTACTTACTGCTTTAGGAGTGCTGATAGTTTCCCTTACTTGCAGAGCTGTGGATCCTCAGGGCTGTGTGCTGAGGTGTTGCTCAACCAGCCCTTGGGCTGTGCTGAGTAAGGCTGGAGCACAGAGCTTTCCTTGAACAGCTCTGGGAGTTGTGCAACAGGCCTTGAGAAGGGTGGATGGGAATAGCTCAGACCACAGCCTGCTGTCTGCTTGCCTGTGGTTTGAGGCAGCTGATCTTTATCTTGCTGTGAGCTCATGGAGTGCCCTCTTATCAAGCACCACTTCCAGGAACTGGCAGTTTGAGGTGAGGGTATGTGCTGGGAACACGTGTTAACATCCTCTGCACTTTTGTGGTCAAGTGAACAGAGGCTTGCTCAGGTGGGTACTGATGGTCACCCATTAATCCCCTCTAATATTCTGAAAAAGCTGGATGTTGGCACATGGCAATCCTTCTTCCAGGATGCCCAAATTCCATGGAAAGTATTAGCTTTTAGCAAGCCTTGCTCTAAAAGCAAGCTGCACATTTATCTGAAACCTCTTACTTAAGTTGGACTTGATGACCCTTCCTTCTGTGATTCTATTTCAAAGGAAAAATATTCTTCCCTTTGTTCAGTGTGCAAGTGTAACTTTATTTCTTTTATTTTTCTTTCTTTAGGCACGGGATCGAACATTCTTTCTGCTCTGCAGGATTTGTTCTGGCTCTTGAAATCCAAAGTAGAGAAACAACTCCAAATCATCTCTGTGCTGCAATGGGTTCTCACTTTCCTTGTCATGGGTAACACCTTTTGGCCTAAAGCAAAAGTTTAGCTGTAATTCTGGACGAATTTTAATGCAAAAACGTTAACTTTTACATAAGCATTAACTACTAGATGTATACTGCAGCAGTGTAGTTGTGGGATGTGTGGATTTTGTAAACCAATTACATTGATATTTTCAACTATAAATGACTTTTCCTGGCTCTAGAAAATCATAAGAGCTATGGAAAGACTGACTGATGTTTAGCTGGTGCCTGTGTGCAAATGAGGCTGAAACAATTGGAAATGTCTTACTTGGCTCCTGCATGGGAATATCCACAGAGATTTCTTAGAAGCAGCTGGTAACTGATGCAAGTGATTGCAACAGGAATGCCTTCCTCTTGACTTGGTCTCCTTCCAGGAAGGACCAGAGATGGGCAAGAAATGTTTATGTTAGAGCAGGAAAAGAGTAAAGCCTGTTTGTCCCTGGGTACTTGGATTATGTGAAGCCTCAGGCTGCTCTCCTCCGTTGGATTGTTAATGATTAAACTGGAGAATGGCTGCTCTCAGCATCTGTCTCACTCTACCTTCCCAGTTCAGTTTGTGCTAAAATGACCATGTTATTTGTGGGTGGGATCCTTGGCACCCTGGTGGGATGGCTGATGTAGAGCTGGTGTAACCTGTGGGGAGAAAACCTCTTGGTGTGGGCCACAAAGAAATCTTGGTGCTCATCAAGTGTGGTGAAGCAGCTGCCCTACCTGGAGAGATAAGAGATGCCTGGAGGTATCATTAAGGGAAGGTTGAGGTTTTCCAGAGCTCTAAAGGAAGCTGCCTCAGCCCTACATAAGGGGTTTTTAGCCAAATCCAATTTGATTGAGGATTAATGAGCTCAGACTGAGACTAAGATTTCAGCATAGAAGAGTCAAAAGGCAAGGGGTGTAAATGGAGACCAATACCTGATGCAACCTTGTTTTCTTCTTTCTTGCACCTCTCCAGGTATTGCTTGCACTTTAATCCTCATGTACATACTGTGCACAGATTGCTGGGCCATTGCTGCTCTATATTTAGCCTGGCTGGTATTTGACTGGAATACACCAAAGAAAGGTAAATATTGCAGAACAGATCCTTGTTCTTAAAGTGTCCCTGTCTCCATGTTTGTACAAAGAAGCACTTCCTTGTAATGGATGACTTCCTTTCTTAGTGTGACTTTGACTGAATCACTGACCCAAAGCATTATGCAGTGAAGCATTTAAATGTCAGCCCTCTGCATGAGCAGTGACTGCAGGTTTCATTGATGCTGAGGGCAATATAAACTTCATATTCACTACTATTGTGCCATTGCTGGCTTTTACTAACACATTTTTAAGGCATAGGTTCTTTCTGTAGTTCAGAAAGGTCTTGAATCTTTAGGTCTTTCTGTCCTCTCCAGCTCTTGCAAGGTTCAGATTGTGATGTGATTATTAAGATGTGGCTCCTCTATGGAGTCAGTGTTGCTTCAAATTAATCAGAAGACTTTTTTTTCAGAAAAAACCCTCCAAAAACCCCCTGTAGAAGCCAGCTCTGGGAACCAGCAGTCATAACAAGCTTTGGCAACTACTTTTATAGCCAGATGAGCAAGTTCTCCATTGCTTCAGGATGACTGAAATAATTGAGGGTTTTGGCCTTTCCCAAAGGTTGAATCTGACTGTTTCTGGTTTGAATTGTAGAGTTGTCTACGATCAATTTACAGTCAGGCCCTAATTTGCTTGAAGTACCTTGTATTCCAGAGTGTGCACTGATCTCAGTGAATGATGCAGGTGTCCCACTTGGAGGAGTGAAAGTCTTGATTCCTCTAGTGAGACAGCAAACCCTGGAGTCCTTCAGGCTTTTTGATGGAGAGCCATGTGGAAAGAGCTTTAAAAATATGATTCATTTTTCTCAACAGGGGGAAGAAGGTCCCAGTGGGTGAGAAACTGGGCCATATGGAGGTACTTCAGGGATTATTTTCCAATAAGAGTAAGTAAAAGTTTAACCCTATACCCTGGGATTTAACTGCCTTAGTGTGTTGTACTGGCACTAGTCTATCTGTGACAGTGAACTGTAAGCAGGACATGGCTCAGCATTGCCATGCCACTGTTTGTGGCAGCTGTGATTAGAAAATATGAAATTTATCACCAGTAATGGCAATGTGATTGCCAAAAACTGCTGTTTCTAGTGGTTTTACCAGATTCTTGGAGGCAATCTGCAATCCTTGCTCACCTCTCCAGCTTCTGGAGACATTGGCACAGGTTGTCCCAACAAGTGGTGGCTGCCTCATCCCTCAAAATGTTCAAAGCCATGCTGGATAGGGCTTGGAGCAGCCTGGTCTAGTGGAAAGTGTCCCTGCTTATGGGAGGGAATTGGAATTGGATGATCTTTAAGGTTCCTTCCAGTGCAAATCACTCTGTGATTCTCTTCTGTGCTGCAGCAGTCCTGTGTAGTGCCTGATCCTAACACTGTTCCCCTCTCATAAATCACAAAATCTAGCTCAGTTTTTACCTGTTTTCCAGTAACTCTTCTGCTCTGGGCTGTATTGGGCCAGAATACCTGGGACCCCTCTTTACCAAATGTCTTAGCACTTCTCAGGGAGCAGTGAAATTTGTCCTCAAGTCTGTTTGCTTTGGAGAAGTGGGTTTTCCCACAGTGGGAATAGCTTCAGTTCTCCAGCTTGTAACTTGCTCACCACATACTTGTATTTTTCCTGCTGGTTCAGACATGTTGCAGAAAGGGGACAGGGCTGCCAGACTGCTCTGGGACTGCAGAGTTAGCTGGATGCCTTGGAAGGGAGCAGGGGTCAAATTCGGCTAGGAGGGAACTCGATCCCTTTGGAAGGGCACACAGCTGAAAGGACTATTATGTAAGGCTGTTGGCAAGTTTTATTCAGCTGGAGAATGAGGGAGGGACCTTGATACAGCTTTTGAGCTACCTTTCCCCAAGGTAGTCCAGCCTCAGAAAGGAGCAGGGAATCCAATTCCAGCAGGATGCCAAAGCAGCTTAGGCTGGATTCTTCCTTTGAAAGTCACTTGGACTCTCAGGGTCCCTGAACGTGCTGCTGGTGAACAAGCCTTTTGTTGTACTCTTAGAAACATAGAACCATTTAGGTTGGAAAAGACCTTTAAGAGCAAGTCTGACCATTAACCCAGCACTACCAAGTTCACCATGAAACTTGCTGTTGTTAACAGGTAATTCTTGGCAAGTCTAAGTGTGCGTGGAAAAATTCGCTGTGCCTGCACGGGCTGGAAGTCAGCCTGGGTCTCATGGCTGACAGAGAACTGAGCAGGCTCTGCTGTGGAAGATGGGTCTCAGATGTGTTGTGTTCTAGTACCAAGTCCTCAGTGCTGCACTAAACACTGCTGCCTTGGATATTGCTGAGGTGGGCTCTGTTATGCTGGGGACTTGATTGCAAAGGGAATTACCACCTGTAGTGCTGGTTCTGCTATTCCATCATTCCTTTGATGGCACATTTATCCTTGTGTTCCTGGAAATATGCTCTGCAGAAGCCCTGCAGGTCAGATTCACTGTGGATAATAAAAGTTTGTCAAAGAGCTGGGTTGTTTAAGTAGGTTTAGAGATGAGACGAGGTAGATAAACCAAACTTTGCAGCAGTTTTAAAATAAATACTTGCTAGTTAGTTCACATAGCCTGTTTGTGAGAACTCCTTATAGGAGTAATTCCTTTGCCACTAAGGGGGAGGAGTTGTACAAGGTTTATGGAATCCACTGGTAATTCCCATGCAAAGGGCAGAACAGGAGGGCTGACAGCTAGGAAATGACTCCTGCATGTGTTTTGGGGGAACAGCCAGCTGGCTGCAGGGTTGGTAAAAGCTGCTACAGGGATCTTAGGGTAGAGAGGTGCTGGAGGTGTTTTATTGCAGTTATGGGACTGGTGCATGAACAATGCATCAGTATGAACAATATCTCTTTAGGATTCTAGGAATGGTATCAAAACCCAGAATGCCTTGAGCATGGGAACTCTTGGGTTAAACTAGTTAACTGTTCTTGGTCAAGAGAGAGATGGGTCTACAGAAGATCACTTGTTTAAATGTTCTCTCTGCAAAAATCCCTTTTACTGGATCCTGATCTGTGTAATGGCTCAGTAGGGCCTGGTTTGTGTCCCAGGCTTATGGTTTGTCAGGGCAGCCCTCTGCTGCACCTCATCCTGTGCCTTGTGTCTGCTGAGCACTGCCAGGACAGATCACACCAGTGACAGTCACACTGGTGGCACTTGTAATGCTGAACTTGGCTCTGGCAGAGTCTGCACATAGAGCTGTGGTAGCTGCATCCATACCTGCACAGGTACCAGCTGTGTTGGGCTATCAGCTCAGATTTAATTCACAGAATCACAGTACAGTTGGAAGGGGCCTTAAAGCTCATTTCATTGCACCCCTCTGCCATGGGCAGGGACATCTTCCACTAGACCAGGTTGCTTCAAGCCCTGTGCAGCCTGGCCTTGAACACTTCCAGGGATGGGGCAGCCACAGCTTCTCTGGGCAATCTGTGCCAGGGCCTCACTACCCTCACAGGGAAGAATTTCTTGCTGTATTTGACTTGCTGTATTGGAGCAGCTGCATGAGAATCAAGCTCTGCCTCTATATTTGTGCTGATTAGGCTGGTCTCACTGGAGTCAGCAGTGCTTCCCAGGCTGAAACACCAGGACTATTGTACTCATACCTGGAGATATGAGGTCATGTTTTGTAATACCAGGTGGATTTGGAAAGCAGCCCAAATCTGGCTCAGTTACTCAGCATGAGCAGTGGTTGGCTGCATTCTTTGGGACTTCATGTGTCTGCTCTGACAGTAATCAGCAATTTTAGGGCACTAGAAAATTATGTTTATCTGCTGGTTAATGGCTGGCCTTGTAAATAGTGCTTTAAGCAACATGAAGCAGCTGAGGGATGTTCCAGTGAACTGAGTCCTGGACCTGAAGTGAGAGGTGAAGCCTAAGCCCTTGCAGCTGTATGCGTGGGGCTGGACTGGGGCACACATCATCTGCACCATCTCCATCTGATGCTGTTGATCCCAGCAGCCTCCTGAACACACACTGCTGCTCTGAGGCTGTCATGCTGAGAGTGCCATGATCTAAAGGTTTTGTTCAGGTAAAGAAGCTGAGCATGTGAGCATCTCCATGTGCAATAGAACTCCAGGTAGCCAGGGCTTCAGACATCTGGCTCACCTTTGTCAGACTGTGTGCAGGGAGACCCACTCACTGCAGTGGGAGAAGAGGCATTAGGCCAGAGCAGGAATTGCTGCCAAAAGTGTCTTTTTTCCTCCCTCAATTTGTCTTGTATTCTGTGTCTTGGCTAGCTTCCTGGCAAAGCTCCTCCTTAATTGTTGCACATGAGTTACAGAATGGAAACAAAAGGGTTTGATTGCTCTGCCCTAACCTAGTGTAGTGGAAGGCATTCCAGGCCATGACAGGGGGTTAGAACAAGCTGAGCTTCTAACCCAAGCCATTCTGTGAATTTGTGACATATATAATACTGGGAGTCTGACAGGGGGTCTTTAGGTCCTAGCTTGCACTGCTGGGAAGGTAAGATAATTTCTTCCATAGTGTTGCTGGGTGTGATGCAGCTGAGTGCAGTTCTTGGGTTGTTTTGCAAGCTTACATGCTCATGAGACCAAATTTGCAATATGGTTCTTTAAGCTGTGTCTGGCACTTAAATATTAACACTCATTTCCTTTACATTATTGCACTGGCTTACTGCTTCTATAGGCTGGCTTAGTTCTGTGTGAAGAAATCTGTCATTATTAGACAGGTGGATGAACTTTGCTCCCAGAGAAACAGGTTTGGTGTCTAACAGCAGCTGGGAACAGGTGTGTAGTGCAATGGGGTGAAGGTTCAGCTTCACTTGCAGTGCTGCTTGTCTGGCTGAGATGCAGCAGGGATGTGCTGACTCTGCCTCAACATGGGACCACCAAGGCACCAAAGAGCTGTGTGGGACTGGAGAAGACCTTGAAGGCAAAAGCAAAAAACAGCTAGGGGCTCAGAACAGAGCTGCAATAGTGTTCAGTGACAGCTACAGCCATTCCAGGGGCAACCTGATAACACTGTTTGCTTCTCAAGGGGAGGGGTTCAAAGAAGCAGCAGTGAGTGATCAGCCTCCTGAAGAGAGGCTGAATCATAGAATGGTTTGGGCTGGAAGGGACTTTTAAATGCATTCTAGATCCAAAGCCCCATCTTGTGCACTTCACTGTCATCACTCTTGGTTGAGTCTAGAAGTACATGATTAACACTACTTCAAAAGTTCCTGCTTCCAGATTAAATTTAGGGAGAGATGAAGATATTGGCAGGTCAGACCCTCCCTGGGCTGAGTTTGTGCATTAGCAGATTCAAGACCTCCACTTGCAGAGAAGTGCCCAACCCTGTCTGATGTCTGTTGGTCTTAGGTTCCCTGGCTTGACTTGGGTGGAAGAACCCATAGAATCACTAAGGTTGGAAAAGACCTTGAAGATTGAGTCCAACTATTCCTTTTGGATAATTTTTCCCTAATAGCTAATTTAAATCACCCTTGGTGCTACTTGAGGCTCTGTCCTCTTGCCCTGTCACTTCTTGCCTGGGAGAATAGACTGACCCTCACCTGCAGCCTGCATGGGACAACCAGGGGAAAAGCACAAATGTATGAATACCAGGCTGAATCTCAGCCCTTCTCCCTTGCCATTGGTTAGTTGGATCCCTGCATTGCCGTTGCCCAGCTCCTGCAGTGGTGTGGGTGATTGATTGTCATGGGAGTTGCCAACCCTATGGCTCTGTAACAGGAGCTCTTGGAAAACATCCACAGTGATAAGGCTGCAGCTTGGCTGGGGCTCCTGTGAGGTATCCAAGCAATGGGCTTCACTGGGATCTGGGTGTCCTTGCCTGTGGTGGAGGGGCTGGAGCAGGAGGACAGCATGTCTTCTGTATGTGTGGCTCTGCCAAGCTCAACATGCAGGTGCCTCGTGCTCCAGGATGACAAGGACAAACCCTTTTTCAGCTGTCTTTCCTATGAAAGGAGCTGTGCTTGGTGCAAGTGAGAAATGAGGCCTGGAAATCACCACCTTGCTCTGACAGGAGCTTTAAGGAAGGAGTGTCTGCTGCTCGTCCAGCCCAAGCCATGTGTCTGTATATACCAGGCCTGTAGTCAAAAAGTCAGAATGTTGTCTAGGTTGTAGAAGTCCCCCAAGATCATAAAGTCCAACCATTCTGCCAGAAGTGCCAAGGCCACCACTAACCCATGTGCCCAGGTGCCACATCCACAAAGCTTTTAACTCCCAGGGACCAGTCCACCACTGCCTGGGTAGCCTGCTGTAGAACTGATAGATGGAGAGGTTGCTTACCATATCACTGCTTTCCTCCTGGAGATTGGTTTTTGGCCTTCAGTCTGTTTCCTGTAACTGATCAAGGGGACACCCTCCTACCTTGGGAAACGAAAGCAAAGTCATCTACTAATTGGGAAAGAAGGGAAAGGGGATGAAAGAATGACTTGGTGTAATATTGGCAATGCAGAGCTGTCACAACCACAAGCCTCCATGCCCTCTTCCTGGAGCTCTACATGACCTCAGAGCCAGAGGAAGTTGTGAAGGAGACCAGTCAACTTGCAGAACGTGCTGCTGCACCATGCCTGTATAACAGCCACTGTTTCAAATAGCACAGGAGCTGGAGCCTCATCTGGGGCAGGATGAGAACAGGGAGGAGGGAATCCAGTTTCTGAGCATGCTGCTTTAGTGGGTCACAATGGTACTTCAGCTCCCTGTAGCATGATCCAACAGAATGAACTTGCCTAGTGCCAAAACACTTCTTGTTCAGGGCAGCAGGGTGGGTAATGCTGGTGTGACATCCTGGAAATCTGTGGGGTTTTTCTCCTATGGAAACTGATGCAGAGTGGCCTTCACATACACAGTTTGAGGGATGGGGTGCCAAAGCTTCAGCTTGTAGGTCTGAGAGCTGCTGGGGTGTTGCAGATGGCAAAAAGTGACACTATTGCAGCCTGAAAAGAGAAAATGTTTAGACTGTATATTAGGAAAGGGATTATTGACTCTTAGGATGGTGAGGCCCTGGCTCAGGTTGCCCAGAGAAGCTGTGGCTGCCCCATCCCTTGAAATGTTCAAGGCCAGGATGGACAGGGCTTGGAGTTACCTGGACTAGTGGAAGGTGTCTCTGCCCATGGCAGAGGTTTGGAACTGGATTATCCTTAAGGTCTCTTCCAACTTTACTATTCTAACATATGGAAAAAAGTTAAATTTGATCTCTATTTTTGTAGGATGATGCAGCAGCCTTGCTGTGTTTTGTGCTGTGTGCTTCCTCAGGCTGCATGTGTACTGCCTGGGGAGGATGCTCTGACAGACACATGGGATGCTGCTTCTACCTCTAGCATCAGAAAAGCCCCCTCTGGCAGTAGTGGGACCAGGGAATGGGTTATTCTGTGCTAGCTAAGACAGCTGTGGAGAGTCCATGCTGTGCAAACAGAGGAGCAAAAGGTTAGGAATATTGTACAGCCTGAAAACAGCATGATTACAACTCCTAGAGCATGTCCTGCAGGAATCAGAGATGACTTGAGGTGTCTTGTTGCCCCTTTGGCATGTAGGCCAGGGCAGAACCTCTTAAAAGGAGGGATGGCTTCCAGTGGTTACTACCCTTCTGCACATTTTTCCACTTGGAAGTTGGCCAAGAGGCCCATTAATTGGTTGGCTCTTTTTTTTCAGGAATTAAGTGAACTTGCTTCTGCTGTGAGGCAGTGATGTTTATGCTCTTTGTCCTTCATACTGGGATCTGAGCCACTAATGTGCTGAGAGAGGGCCTGGAGGGAGGTGTAGCTGTGGCTACAGCACTGAAGAACTTGGTTGGTTTGGGCAAGAGGTGTGTTAGAATTCCTTAGGAAGGAGTAGAGAAGCAGAAGGCCCAGGCTGCATGCCCTGTTCCTACTTGGCTGACAGGCTTCTTGTGTCCAAGATCAGCCTGTTTATCCTGCTCCCACTGCTCAGGAAACTGAAGTCTAAATAGCTGCTCCTACCAGAGCCTCTGAAATCCAGGAGAGCCCATACATGAGCTCTCTCTTAGGCTGTTCTCCCTGGTGAGAAGAGAGACAAAACCTAGGGGGATATGACTTTTTTTTTTGCTTCTCCCATTTTTATTTACTACCTGAAAATACCCATCTTCAATTGAGCTCTTTTTTTCTTTCCTAGCTGGTTAAAACCCACAATCTGCTGACCACCAGGAATTACATTTTTGGGTACCATCCACATGGCATCATGGGCTTGGGTGCCTTTTGCAACTTCAGCACAGAGGCCACAGGTGTCAGCCAGAAATTCCCTGGGATTCGACCATACCTTGCTACCCTGGCTGGGAACTTCAGGATGCCCATATTGAGGGACTACTTAATGTCTGGTGGTAAGCACAATCACACTGTGCCATCTCTGCTCATGCTCTTGGCTCGGACCTGTCTTCACTTTTTTCAAGCGAAAAGCTGTGTTGAAAGCTCACATAACCACTTCCTGCTGGTAGCATCACCCAAACATTGCTTTCATACAGTTGTCAAGAGGAAGCTGTGAATAAATGTGAAAAATCCTGTCTAGTGGAAGGTGTCCCTGTCCCTGGCAGAGGGTTGGAACTGGATGATCTTTAAGGTCCCTTCCAACCCAAACCATTCTGTGATTCTGTGAATAAGACCAGTTTGGGCTGCAGGGACTGCTGCTCCTCTCTGTTCATCCTTATCTCTAGGATACTCTTGTCCAAAAGCATAGTAAAGATGTCTGACTGTATCTAGCTGTAGGTGTGGAGACATGGAACCAAGTTTTCCTAGTTATTGTGTGAAGGTACAGGAAGAAAGTTGCACTGACTGAAAATACCAATTAACCACGGCCAGCTCAGCTGCTGGGCTCACTACCACATGACTTGTCACACATCTGTGTTTTGTGGTGGTGGTGGTGGGTGCTGGCTGCACCCAATCACACTGCTGGGTGCCTGCCAGGGGTAAAGAGTGAAGTATTGCAGGGTACCAGCTGTTCAGAGAGCCCCTTCCCTGAAAGGATTCCTGTCGATGGATCACAAGGATTATGCAGTGCTGATTAAGTGTGCTGAATTACATTTCTAGGTCTGTGTTAATGGAGTCCAGGATTTTAATGCTGGAGGGCTTGTAAGTTATAACTGGGCAGAAGAAGCAGTGTTTAAAGTACCAATGAAGTGTTCTTGCATGGCCTGAGCTTCTTTTTTGGAGCAAGGGCCCCTGTCAATTAGAATGAGGTAAGGGAGTAACACATAAAGACTGAATTGAACAATCCAGTAACCTGTTTGCTGTTTCTGGAACTGATTCATCAATAAATGACTTTAAAACAGATATCTTAATAAGTACCATGGCTGGGAAGATGACAGGAATAGCTGTACCTTACTCTGCCATGTTAGAATTGACTATTTCTGAGATTACTGTCTTAATTGAGGGAGAGAAAAACTAACTGGATCAGGAGCAAAAAAAAAAAAAGGTGTTTATCCCTATCTAGAAAGGGCAGTATCTCAACCTGGTTTTTATCTTCCTGTACTGATGTTAGTTACTGTGTGAAGTCCATAATTTGGGAATTCACTGGATAGCAGGCATATGAGAAGTTGGGATCTGCTTTCCAGTCTGTCACATCTGTAAATTTAGTTGTGTTGCTTAAGTTTCCATGCAGCCTTTTTATATTTTAAAAAGCTTTCTTCAGTCTGTTCAGTATGACTGGCAGACAAGCCTTGTGGCCAGCCAGAGCTGCTTTCTCCTTTTTTAGAAGGAACGTGGGAGTAGGCATTAGCAACATCATTGCTGGCTTGGCTATCCCTGAGCATTTGTGCTTAAACCAGAGGAAAACTGTGCTTCCTCTGTTCCTAGGATCTAAGCAAGACTGCAGGTGTGATGAAGTTAACCTTCTGAAAGCCAAAATTTGTCTTCACTTTCCTACATTAGAACTTAAGGGTGCTGATACAGAGGCCTTAACATCACTTGGAATGTGCTGATAATTCCCTCAATCCATTTTTTTTTTGTGGACGAACCACTTCCAGGTGGAATTATAACAAATCCTACCACTTAACCAATACACATAGTTGGTTTACAATTAATTTTACAGCCTACTAGAGGTTAAGGTACAGCAGGAATCCTGTAAGGCATGAGGGGATGACCAGAAAAGTCTCTATAGTGTATAAATGTGCTAAGGAGCAGAATTTATCTATTGCCACTTGTCTCCATATCTCATTGCACTTTTTGAAGGAACTATTTGGTGCTGTGAGCAGCAGTATTAAGTGTGAAAGAGCTGAACATAAATCTGTTGCCAGGCTTGTGTAGCCAGCATGAGCCTTGGTGTGGAGAATGGGACAAAGTTGAAAGTTGGAGCAGTGAGTATAGTCTGAGCCTTTCAGAGGAAGAACAGTCAGAGAGATGTAGCTGTGTTGAAAGAAACTAATTCTTCATCTTCAGTTCAAGTGTGGTCTGCTCCGTTCCTATCTGGAGCTGGGATAGGTGATGGCCCTGATGCTCAGATAGACATCAAGGCTGGCAGACCTGTCCTAAGTCCCCAGGGCCTGTTCATCATTTTGTTCTTGGCTCAATCAATTCATACCATGAGTGTAATAGAACAATGACCTAAAGTACTCAGATCAGATGTGCTGTGTGATGGGAATGTAAGTGATGGCATCCCACTTCTCCTTGGCTTATTCTGGCCAATAAAGTGAGGCAGGAGCAAGCTTGAACACCAACTGTAGAATGAAAGCAAGAATTTAAAGAGCAGACAATCAGATTTCTTCACATTTTTAAAGCAACACAGAGGAAATTAAAGGTGCTGTATTCAGGTTTTCATTTTCCCAAAGTGGGGACTGGTGTTTTAGGGCAGAGATTGCTTACTAAAGGTGAAGGGGGGTCCTGCTCTTTCTGGTGTGGAATAGAGGGAAAGACCTTCACAAACACTTTACTCAGAGTATGGATTTATGTAAACAGTGTCCTATAAATTGCAAGAGCTTCATATTATTTCAGATCTATCTTAAAGGTTTGCCCATTTATTCTTTTTATATCACTAAAGTATTCTCCCACATCTATTCCACTACCTTATTTTGCTGAGGAATTGGTCAATATCAGACTTTCATCCATCAAAATAACACAGCTGCTTTCTTCCACACTAAAGGTAAATCAAATCTTACTGTAAAGTTTACATGCAGGGAGGATGTCTGACACCAATGCCTTTGATATCACTAGAAAATTTTTGCTGAAGTCTTTTGATAAAGAAAATTTTTTGGGAGCTGATGTTTGTGGAGTTTATGACCAAGTCTAGTGCTGCCAGGTCTATAACTGCTTGTTTAGTTGAAGAATAGGTTGCCTGCTAATAGCACCCTCTCTGACCACAGGGAGGTTGGACAACTCAACTTGCAATTGAGGCATAAACTTTGTGCTCTGAGAACATCCTGAAGTCATCAGCCAGTCTCACAGTGTGACCCTTGTGTGTCTCCTTAACCCAGGTATATGTCCTGTGAACCGTGACAGCATAGACTACATCTTGTCCAAGAATGGCAGTGGCAATGCCATCATCATCGTGGTTGGAGGGGCAGCAGAGTCCCTGAACTGCACCCCAGGGAAGAACTCAGTGACCCTGAGGAACAGGAAAGGATTTGTGAAACTGGCTCTGCGCCATGGGTAAGGGGCAGCCTCAGTGCTGGAGCACTGCTGCTACCGTGTGGGAGGTGCTTTTATTTGAACAGCTTGGTCTAGGTGAAGGTGTCCCACCTCAGTGCAAGGGGATGGGGCTAGATGACCTTTAAAGGTCCCCTCCAGCCCAAACCATTCTGTGATTTGACTCCCTGAAGCAGCTGATACCTTGGAGAGATTCTCCTTTCTGCAGTTTTGCTGTGTTGTGTGGGTGTTTGCCCAGAGCATCAGACATGAGCATCCTTTGGCTTCTGCCCCTGAGTAAGGGGCAGGGGATCCCTGGGACAGCAGGAAGCTTCCAGGGCAAGGAGAGGCATTGTCAGTATGGGGTGATGACCTGTGCAGCCCCCCTGATCCCCATGTGTCTGAAAGGAAATGGCCATCAAAAACAGGAGTTGAGTATATGTGGGAGCATGTCCAATGCCTGACTGCACAATGTTCCACAGACCCAATGTCAGTATCATTCTCTTGTATGCCTTCAAAGTCTATCTATTATGGCATGCCAAGTCTGGCTGGCTTATGTCAGTGCCTTGTGCCTCAAAAAAAGCTCTGGGCAGGGGTACCAGGAACTGTGCAGCCTGGCAGAACACACAGCAGCAGGTGTGGGGCTGTCATATGAACTGCAGTCCTGGGGGGAGTCCTGAATCTTTCTGTTTTTCTAGAGCTGACTTGGTTCCTGTTTACTCCTTTGGGGAGAATGAAGTGTACCAGCAGGTGATCTTTGAAGAGGGTTCCTGGGGAAGATGGGTTCAGAAGAAGTTCCAGAAGCACATTGGCTTTGCTCCGTGCATCTTTCACGGCCGTGGCCTCTTCTCCTCCAACACGTGGGGATTGTTACCTTACTCCAAGCCCATCACTACTGTTGGTAAGCTTTTGGTATAAACATGCTGTGTGCCTCTCTAGGTAGAATATTTGAATCTATGCTGTACACCTGCTGTAGTTTGGTCTCAGAGTCTTGACTATAAAAGGGCTTTCCCTTCTATATAAAACCTTGCAGCAAAACTGAGAATGAGCTAGAAGTGTTTGAGGTTACAAGCCTTCAATCAATGTTCTGCTTCCCAGCAATTTTTCAAGAGTTCTTTCTGGGGGGAAAAGGCTGTAGCTCTACTTTCTTTGGCCTTGGATAGCTGAAGTCAGAAGCAACCTGGCCCCCCATGCTCCAGTGGGATGCATGTCTGACAGTTGAATATTAAAGCCAACCCTAAAACTTGCATTTGAGTCTTCTAACCCAAAGCAGCAAGGCTTTGAGGGAGGAGGAAGAAAGGTCAGGTTTGCTTTTGTGGTGTGGGTGGGGGAATACATAAGAAGAACTGACTCTTGGCTCCTGTTAATTGAGGAAGGATTTATCACTCTGCTGTAAACAGAAGTGGGATTTCCTAGCCACCTTGAACAGTAAAGGCATTTGTGTAGCTAAAACAAATCTGGTATTGCTGCAGATGTGATGTGTGTCCTTGTTGTGGGACAGTTGTGCTTCAGAGCCTGATAAAACTGAGAGGAATCAGGCAAACCTCTGCTGTAAGGGCAAACTGCTGTGCCAGAATGGATGTGCTGAACTGCCATAGCTGTGTCCATAGAGGACAAATAACCAGGTTGTAGGAGCATTTAAGCTAACGTGGATTTGTCCCTTTTTTATCAGTTGGAGAGCCCATCACCATCCCCAAAATTGATAATCCATCCCAGAAGGAAGTGGACTTCTACCATAGCATATATGTGGACGCCCTGATCAAACTCTTTGACAAATACAAGAGCAAATTTGGCCTGCCGGAGACTGAGGTCTTGGAAGTCAACTGAAGGCACTGGCTCAGCAGCATCTCCTCTTCTCAGAACTGACACATCTTTTCCAGGAGTCCAAGTTGTCATTGTGTACTTGAAAGCATGTGTGGGTGTATGTATCCTTCAAAGCAAGTGTTTAAAGTACTGCTAGACCATTTTATAAAATAATAAAGAAAGGCTTTGCTTTAGAGAAATCCCATTACAAACATCTTTTAATACAAAAAAAGCACAACTCCCCATTGCTGTGAGGATTTGGATAAATGGTTGCCTTTGTAATCTGCTAGATAATGCTGTTGGATCACCAGCAATGGATTAGAAAAATTCCTACAGCTACTGTACCCACTAGCACAAGCAATTTTGGGAAAGTAGCATGTGTCTGGTTTTCAACCTAAAAGGCAGCAGGTTGATTTGAGCAGCATGGCAGTTTTAGAAGTGTGTTGCACAAGAGCCCTGTTGAGACATGCTTATTTAGCACAAGAGTATTTCTGCTTTGGAAAAGCCCTTTCTGGTAGTACAGTTGGGCTGCCAACCCCCCTGGTGTGGCATCTATGCTTGATGGTGCAGGAAACCAAGTGGGAAGAGTCAGGTGAACCTTGATCCATAGTGTAGTGGATGATTTTGTGGCTGCAAATTCACCACTGTATTTGAAATGTCAGTTTAGAAGCAGGTATGTCCCAGGTGCTGCTTGCACAGAGGCTTGTAGCTGCAAATATGGGACTTCTTCATATCCACAGAACTCCAAGGATAAGCTCCAGGAGCTGTGGGATGGTGCAGTTGTGTAGCTCTGGTGTTGCAGACCTCTAGGGTAGCCCATAGGGGGAAAATGCAGTGGGACTATTGATGCAAGTGCTTTGGATCCCAGAAGTATTTGGGGAAATCTAGAAGTAACTTCTGGCCTGAAGGTGGCTTCTAATTACTCCATCCAGTGAATGTAAAGAGGTAGCCTTTGCACACATAGGAATTAAAGTGAGCTACTTTTAAAAGTATTTATAAACTGTTTACGTGGATGTTAACGTTGCTTGTAGTGAGATTTCTTGAGAGTACAATTTGTTTATGTATAAACCTGAAACACTGCACTACTTGCATGTCTGACCTGCCTTTTCAACCATTCAGTTGAGTGTATCTTGAGCTCTGAAATGTGCCTTTCTTCCATGCAAGAGGATGGTACTTCACATTCCTGGATTCTTGCCTCTAAAGACAAATGTTCATCTGTCATATTTGATAGATTATTGTATTACAGAGTATTAATTTTTGTACAAATTTCTAGAAATAAACTTGGGCAAAAATAGTGGGCTGCTTTGGTCCCTTCAGTGTTGCAGAGTTTATGGCTGGTATTACAGCAGTAGTTTGTATGATTGCAGTTGTGCCTTTTTTTCCTATGGAGAACAAAACAGTTTGTCTCTACAACAGCAGACTCACACCAAAATCACCATCTCTGGAAGTGTGTAGTAGTGGATCTGGAAGAGTTAGATTAAGGGTTGGACTTGATTTTAAGCGTCTTTTCCTACTTTAATGGTTCTATTCTACCATTTGCCTTCTTCCTGCATGGAACAGCCAGGATAATTTAAGCAAATCTGAAAAGTTTATGGGGGGTCTTACACTAACAAGGGAGGGTTTAACCTGTTTTGGGGCTGGTTCTGGCCTGTGAACCATGGAAGTGATCAATCAGTGCTGGCTGATTTTCATAGCCTGACAATGCTGTTTTCCAAGGTGAAAGCCAGACTTACTCTTTGCCCTTTTCATGCTTGGCCAATGGAATTTGAAAGTCACCTGTTCAGGAAGATAAGCCTGGTGTGCTGCTTGCTCCCCTTTTCCTCACCCCTAGTAGGATTGATTTGTATCTCTGCTTTCTGCTTGCTGACATTAAGGTTGTATTTCCAGTGACATCTCTGGAAATACGTAATGAGAAGTTCTGTCTAAACCACTTATAACTGCCTGTGACAAGTCACTGAAATCCACCTTTGAGGATTCCATGAACTGGAGGAGGTCAGAGCTTGCAGAGCTTTTTCCAAGCAGTGTTTTTGATTACCAAGTTTTAGATCAAAGCATAGCTGCAGATTGAAAATCCCCCTAACACAGAGGAGGGAAGAGAATTATTTCAAGCAAGGCTCCATTCTTGCAAAAAGGGATATACTAATGAATATCCTGTGATTTTTTTTTTTTCCATACTGCAAGGTTGGACCAGCTCTGCTGAATTCTTGGCTGTGCTGGAAGTACTATTAATTAAAGTCTACCATGAGATTGACACTGAACATTGTTCTTTTGCTATCTATCACCAGTCTATGAAAGGGGAATTCTTGTCTGATCTCAGTTCATGCCCAAGGTACTAGCCCAGGTTCTCTCATACAACAGTGTGCAGAAAGCCAAATGCATCCTGGGCTGATCCTACAGAGTGGCAGCAGCCCAAGGGAGTGGTCTGTCCCTTTTGCTTCTGAGGGCCCACCTGCACTGCTGCCTTCAGCTCTGGAGTCCCCAAAAAGACATAGACCTGGCAAGTCCAGAGGAGGCCACACAGAGGTGGGAATGTTCAGCCTGGAAAAAAGAAGGCTTCAAGGAGACCTTAGAGTCCCTGCCAGTGCATAAAGGGGCTCACAGAGAGCTGTAGAAGGATTTTGGACAAAGGCATGGAGGCATAGGCCAAGGGGCAATGGCTTCACAGTGACAGAAGGGCAGGGTTAGGAGGGTTATTAGGAAGAAATTCTTCCCTGTGAAACAGTGGCCCAATTTGGCCACGGAAGCTGTGGCTTCCCCATCCCTGGAAGTGATCAAGGCCAGGTTGGATGGGTCTTGGAGCAACCTGGTCCAGTGGAAGGTGTCTCTCCCATGGCAGGGAGTGGAACTGGATGATCTTTAAGGTTTGCTTCCAGTTCAAACCATTCTGTGATTCTACAAACTTAAGCACTAATAGGAGTTAAAATTGCCACCTCTGACTTTGTAATGATTAGCATTAGAACAGTCTGCCCAGGGAAGTGGTAGAGTCACTATCCCTACGAGTGTTCTAAAAGTTTGTGGATGTGACTTGTGAACAGTGGGTTAGTGGTGGCCTTGGCAGTGCCAGGTTAATTGTTGGACTCAAGGATCTTAGAGAGGGCTTTTCCAGCCATGACTGTGATTCTTTGATTCTATGACTATGCTGTGTGCTGCTGGGGCAGAGTCAGGATGGAGCTGCTATGCTCTTGGTGCCTTATCTAGGTCACCTCCCTTGGCTGAGCTAGGCTGCTGTCCACAATAGACCAGCCCTGATAAAGCTGTTCTTACAATTTCTGTTGAGAAATGGGCATCTTTGCTTTCCTGTGGGCCTGTCTTGCTTTTAGCTCAGCAATTTCCCCTTCCTCTGCATTTGTTTAGCTTGATATTTGAAGTACATTTGCACTTCTCTGGTTCTTTAAGATCTGTGTCCTCCTAACATTCCTCATCATACCTGCAAGAATCCTGATAAATCTGTCCCTCATTACAGGCTGGAAGAGGGGACTTTGCACTTTCACCACATTTTCCTCATGTTTACACATAGTTACTGTCCTATTCTGTCGTCTTTGCCTCAAACCAGAGCTCTCCCTCTGGCAAACAGAACAAAAGGGTACATGGTTTATGGAAAAGGCATAGCAGCTGGATGCAGGCCACCTGCAGTGATTTATCCCTTCTTTGACTGCCAGCCATAGGGCATCCTGAGCATGTTACATGAATCCTGGCTTCAGTTTTGAGCCCTTCATGATAAGAAGGACACTGGGGGCAGGAGTATGACCACAGAAGGGGAATGGAGCTGGAGAAGGGAGTGCCAGAAGTGGCTGGAAGAGCTGGGTGGGGCTCAGTGTGGAAGAAAGGAAGCTTGGGGGGACTTTTTCACTCTCTACAACTTCTGACAGGGAAGTGAAGGTGAGGGTTGGACCCTGCTCCCAGGGGACAAGGGACAGAACAAGAGGAAACAGACTTAATTTGCACCAGGGAAGGTTTACATAATATATTAGGGAAACTTTATTCACTGAAAGGAACAGGCTGCCCAGGGCAGTGGCAGAGTCTCCATCCTTGGAGGGATTTAATAGGTGTGTAGATATGGTACTTAGGGACATGGGTGAGTAGTGGGCTTGGTATAGAATGGTTGGACTCAATGGTCTTGGGGGCTTTTCCAACCTTGATGATTCTGTGGGTTTGCCCAGCTGTTTTTACCCTCTCTGTGAAGCAGGGGAGCATTATTTCCTACAGCACCTGCTATAAAGGTGAGATGTCACCAGCTTGCTTTGAGCCCCTCGTTAATTAACATAGCATAAGCAGAATAATGCTGTTTGTGGTGTGTACACAGCTTTTTTTTCAATCCAGTGTGGAAGCAGAGCTGGGTCTAATGAAGGAGATTGAAAAAATAAACAGAGAGGATGTGCTGCCCCCGTGAGGTGCCTGTCAGTAACTCCGTGATAATGTAACAAAGCCCCCAAGCATTTTGGGGAAATGCCAAGTAGCAATGCCAAAAAATCACTCACCCAGACTGGAACAGCCTTCTTTGAGGAGGAGGCAGAGACCAGAAATGGATGCATTACCCTCTGAATAATATTTTTGTCAATTTAGCCCAAGCAGCAGCACCACAAGGAATAACAAATTATTTTTTTACAGTGCACATTCTCAAAGCTTCATGCAGTAAAATGACCCCCTTGAAAATGGTTCTGTTTGGGAACAGCTTAGATAATTTTTTTCCATTTAAAGAAAAATCCATAATGTCAAAAATAGGCATTTTCTTGGCTGTTTCTGCCAGGGATTCAAGGTACCTTGTTATGCAGCTGAAAGTGCAGAGAAAAAAATGCTTATGAAGGGATTTCTCTATTTTGCTTTGTGGTTGCTTCTTTTTTGTCTCAGATGGGGTTTTTGGAGGGGTGAAAATGTTTTAACAGGGTGTAAAAGGCCATAACATAAGCTTGGTGGGAATTTGAACTCCATCCATGGTCTGATTATTTACTGGTTCCCTGATTCCTCTTAGATCTGATCCACAGTTCTAGCTAATCATACATTGGGAGTTTTTTTTCTCCAACAGTTTTTGGCTTTGCTGTGTGTTTTCTGCTGAGCTTTGATCAAGGTGACACATTGCAGGCAGGAGGGCCCTCCTGCTACATTTGACTGAGCCAATATTAGCCTCTGTGCCAAAATCTCATACTGCCTTTGTGTGAAATCTTGGTAACAGTTGAGCTTGATGATCTGAGAGGTCTTTTCCAACCTAAATTTCCAACCTATTCTGTGATTCTATACCTTTATGCAAATAGGCTGTATAGCATCAGCAACCATAGTACCCATCCATTCTTCTTCCTTGTCACATCAGAAGGTCTGGATATCCCAAATTCTTTTTAAATGCATGTAAAAATTTAATCAGTGGAGAGTCAGTCAGAACAATATGACCTACAGATGATACCTTTTAAGTATCAAAGATCAAGAAAGTGTTGATGGTTTTGTATAATGGCATTGTGTTGTCTTGGAGATGCTTATAGCCAATGAAAGCACAAAGTTTTGGTGCAAATGCTGTCCTGGGGAGGCTTAACAGCCAGTAGGCTCCAATTAAATGGGTATACTGACTTTTTGTCTTCTTATGTATATTTAGCTTACATCAATGGATCATCCTGCAGAAACTTTTCATTCAAGGGGCCTTAAAGGTCTCTGTAAATATTCCAAAGAAGGATTTACTTTTCCCAAGATGAAATGCAACAACTTCTGGAGTGGAAAATGCAACCATGATGCATCAGATTAAGTGATAAAATCACATTACCACCTCTGCAAGATGAAAATGCAGGTGCAATAAAGGGAGGGACTTTATTTCAAGCAGAATTCAGAAATAAGTTTCCTTCAGAGACTTCTGGTAATGTACTGGGAGATATTTCATGACTGTACTTACCTGGGAGCTTAGGAATTTTGCATCTGGTTTGGAACACAGTCCTTGCAGCAGCTGGCAGTCCCAAAGCTTGTTCAGTTGTGAACCACTAGCCTTTGGCCTTGATCTGTCCACTGAAATCAAAAAGCATCTTCTGGTTGATATACATGGGCTTTTAATGTAGTCCCCAGTGGCAGGAACCACTTTGAGGTGTCAGCTCCCTGACAGGAGGGTGGAGCCAGGTGGGAGTCAGGCTGTAGAAAGGGAGAAGGCCCCACCAGAGTCTCCTTTTCTCCAGGCTGAGCCCCCCCCAGCTCCCTCAGATGCTCCTTGTCACACTTGTGCTCTAGTCCTTTCACTATTTTCCCTATCTCATTCACAGTATATATTTAAAATATATGTTTGAGTCTGAGAAAGAAGTTTTTTCCATATAAATAATAGCCCTTCTAAGCACCAGGAGTCCTCTTCTGTGTCCTGCATGGAAATTGTCTAATGGTTATGAGCTGACTTGAAAATGTCTTCTACTGAAAGTGGATCTCCTCTGCACACATAATGTGACCTAAACAGCTCGATGGTGTGTCAAAAACACAATGAAGTGTCTCTATCTGAGGTGGGGTTTATCTATAATGGGACACTCAGGAAACCTATGATAAATTAATTAAATCAGTTTTACCCTCACATTTATGCAGCTGATGGTGATGATAAAGTGCAAACAATGACCAGTTACAAATTAATATAGCCCCCCTTGGAGTTTATTGCATTAAAGACTTATATTAATATAAATTTAAAACCAAGGGCCTCCACATTGAAAAGTTCTGACCTTTACTGTGCTTTTCACTGTGAGCTTCTGATACATTGCCTAGGGATGACCAGAACACCTTAGGTATCTGCAAGTGTCTCACAGCAGTTCAAAATAACCTCTGTGAAGGGAGCAAACATATTCAGCTGCAACTAGAAATACAGTTCCTAAGAAATACCTTGGACACAAACAGGTACAAAGTTCAATGCTCACAAAACCAGTCTCCTGTTTTAATAGCTATTGCTTGAGATTGATCCCTCCCAAAGCAAAGCTAAACAAACTCTCTTAACCCCACATTTGTGGCTGTAAATTATTTAGTACACGTTCAGTGCAGAATTTGTCTTTTTTTTTTTGTCTTTAAACAGCTCACAAACTTCAAGTATTTTGCTCTGCATTTGGAATCCTTCTATCCATCAGTGAAGTACTGTGTCTCATTGGAGTCATTTTGCAATTATCTCATACCCCAATAAGAAGCATATTTGACCTGATCTGTGGTGGAAGTAGAAATTGTTGTTAGGTCATTTCTTCCCTTCACAAAGGTTCTACCATGCCAAAATTTGCAATGAAGTCTTTTAAATAATATCTGTAATAACATGCAGGTGGTATCTCTCCACAACATGTCCTTTTGAAGGACATGAGTGCACGTGTCTCAGCTTCAGTGCAAAAAGGCCACTGATAAAGCAGTGCTTCCAGAAATGGAAATTAAATATTCAAATGCAATTTTGGACAATTCCTCACTGGCTTTCTCCAGAGGCTTTTCAAAAATACACTTCATTCTGTAAGAGTCTTTACCAGATTTTGTTAAAATCACTTTTTTGGAATTTTGTTAGTAGCAATTTTAATTATCTTCTGGCTTTGCTTTCAAAATACAAAAATAAATTAAAAAAGAAAAAAAGCCCAGAAGAAATGCCTTCTGATATTCCACAATGTCAAAGTGACAAGCTGCCAGTGTGAGTTTAGACAACACATAGGCATAAGACAGAGTCAGTAATCTGGTGATCTGTCTTTGTTGAATTCACCTGAAGAAAACTGAAGATCACAAAATCACAGACTGGCCTAGACTGAAAGGGACCTTAAAGCTCATCTTATTCCAGCCCCCTGCCATGTGCATGTGCAGAGACACTTTCTGCTAGAACAGGTTGCTCTAAGCCCCATCCATCCTGGTCACGAACGCTTCCATGGATGGGGCAGCCACAGCTTCTCTGGGCAACCTGTGCCAGGGCCTCACCACCCTCACAGGGAAGAATTTCTTTGAAATATCCAATTTAACCCTGCTTTCTGTCAGTGTGAGGTCATTCCCCCTTGCCACAGACTCATAAAGTCACAGAATATTCTGAGTTGGAAAGGACCCACTAGGATCGTTCTGTCATTCCAGGCCCTTGTCCAATGTCGCTTTCCAGCTCTCTTGCAGCTGCTTTAGGCACTGCCAGGGGTCCAAGGTCTCCCCAGAGACCTCAATGAGGTCTACTCTCCCTGTTCCAGGCTGAAGAAAAGAAGTGAGCTCAGCTGCTCCTCATAAGGCTCTCCAGACCCTTCGCCATCCTCTAGACTCTCTGCAATAGCCTAAGGTCTTTTTTATATTGACATGACATAGATGGGTGTGAAACGGGGCACGCTGGCCTGTTGTGGGGCAGGTGTCACATGGGGCAGGTCGATACGGTGTGGGGCAGGTAGATATGATGTGGGGCAGGTGGATACGATCCGGAGGGGGCGGTGAGGATGACGCCACAGCCGATCCCCGGAGCCGGGCCCGGCCTCGCAGCCCCTCTGGCTGCCATGGCGACCGCCCCCCCGCCCCCTCCGCTGAACTATTTTCCGTCCCACCACGTGATGACAACAGCTCCCGCACACGTGACGGAGGCCGTGCTGTCAATCAAACTCGATCTTCTCCAATCACCACCCGTCATCGGGCGCCGTCCCGCCTTCCGGAAGCGGGCCCTCTAATCGACGCCGGCGCGCGTTCCAGCGGTTTGACAGGGCCAGCGGAGAGGGGCGTTGATTGGCGTTATACTAAGCCAATCGCAACTCGAGAAGGCGGCTGAGCTCCCGCCCCTGGGGCGCACAGACCAATGGGCGTGCGGGAGGCGGTGCTTCGCCCACCCCCCGGCACTGCGGTAATATGGCTCCGTAGCGGGCGGCCGGCTCGGCGTTGCTGCCGCCATTAACCCCTGCGCGCCCGGCGGCCTCGGGGGAGTGGAGCGGGGGCCCTACGTGAGGATGACCTCGGCTGCCGGCCCCGCCGCATTACCGCCCGGCTCGGCCGCCCGCGCCCTGCATGTGGAGCTGCCTTCGCAGCAGGTACGGCGGGGCCTCGGGGCGGCGCTCGGAGAGGGCTGAGGCGGAGGAGGGTGTCCTGAGGTGAATCAGGGGTGTCCCCTGAAGTGCGGGGTGTTCTGAGGTGACGGGGGTGTGCTCACTGAGGTGGGGGATGCCCCGAGGTGTGCACAGGGGCGTGCTCGCTGAGGTGTGGGTTGTTCTGGGTGAAGGGAGATGTTTCCTGAACTGAGGGGTGCCCTGAGGTACAGGCGTGGACAGGTGCTCCGTGAGGACTTCCCCGAGGTCTGGCATCACCTGAGGAAGAGTCCCCAAGCTTGGGGAAGGGGAGTCCCCGAGGCAGGGGGGATTTGAGCACCTTTCTCCTAGGCTGGTAGCAAGGCGAGAGGGAGCACGGGGCTGGGGGTCTGCGCCTCTCTCCCGGGGGAGTCGGGTGGTGTTTCCTCTCCTAGAAAACTGCTGTGCCTGCAAAGGGTCTGGAACAGACTAAAGGTGGGAGTTGCAGCAGGAATAACCCTCTGAAAATCGGTGTTAAACTTGGGCACGTCGTGAGGCCGAAGCAGCTGGGGTGTCCCCTCCTCCTTCTCTTGGCAAGGTGGGGGAGTGAGTGTGGATATAACACGAAGTGTATTCTTAAAAGTGGTGAAATGTTCTCTCCCCATTGCATCCTCTCTTCACCTAACTATCTTTTTTCCTGTTTGCTGTTGTTGGCTTTTGGTTTACTGGGCATTCGTCACACGTTTTGATTTTGGAGAGCATTAATTCTGCCTGAGCATTTAGCAATCCCTCTCAGACTCTGTGCTCTTTCCCCTCTTGCACGTGGTGACTGACTTGAGGAGCTGGAGCAGGAGTGGTGGAAGTGGGAGTAAATAGCAAAATTTTGTTTTTCTTTAGAAATACTGTAACATGTGAGTGTTGTTTTGGCTTATTAACTCGGTCCTGTCGATGTTGTTAGGAATTAGATGTGTGATCTGTGTTACTTGAGCTACTTGTTACCAGGTGGGAATATAAAGAGTAGAGAAAAAATCAACAGATGTTAACTTGAAGTGGATCTGTAACTGCTCTTTTGCTAAACTTGCTCTAGGAGACATCCACTTGGGGACAAAGGCAAGGAATGGGGGTGGCTAATTTGTGAGCAAGTACTTACTCTGAAATGTGTGTCTGCTCTGTTAATAAACAAACATGAACGCAGCTCTGTATGAACAGGAAACAGTGGATTGTCCTCGAGATCAAGTATGGCCTTCTTCTTGCTGAATTTTTGGTTTTATTCTTTCTCAGGCTTGTGCAAGGACCAAGTGAATGCTGCAGGGAGAAGCCTGAGATATTAGTCATTGGACTTCGTTTGTGAAAGTGAGACCAAAACACAGGCTTTTTCTCCTAGGAGCAGAAACTTTTATAGGAGTTCCTAGGAGCAGAAATTGAGTCATCAATTATAAGATGTTCCAGTTGAGTAAATATTTATCAAGGATGCTTGTATGTTAATTGTAGCAAGTGTAAGGCTGTGATAGAGACTGAGGTATTGTTCTGCTGTGTGCTCTGCTAACACCATGTGCTGAGGGATCTGTGCACTGTGTCCGTACTTGGAATCAAATTGAGAGGCTCAACTGAGCACACTGATAGCAAATCACCCCCTTTCTCCATATTATCTGAGCTCAAAAGTCTATTATTGAAGTGCAAGATACCTTGAAGGGGCTCAGCACACTGGAGCTGTTTTACTGGAGAACTTTGAAAAAGAAAAGTCATTCCTAGTCTATTGTGCCACCTCTGTAATGTCATAGTCTGGCTGATCCAAGCTATGTGGTGCTACGTAAGGCAAGGTAATTGTTTGAGCTGTGTGCCAGTGCAGAAATGAACTCGGTGATTTGTTTCAGTAAGCAGCTTTCTCTAGAACACCCAGTGCTACATTTTTTTGACTTTAAGAATTGAGAGCAGGTTCGTCTGAGTCATGGCTTTAAATCCCTCTAAAGACAAATTCTCAGCTGTGAATTCAAGGTTAGTGCCTTTAATGACTGAAGGGACTTTTTAGGGGCAGAAGTACTGACAGTGTAATCTGAGTTTAGTCTAGCTTTAATTGTTCAAATAACATTCACATTGATTAGAAAACAACATTCCTGCTACTGACACTTTTGCAGGAGTGAAAAGTTCAGTCTGAAACTTTTTGCTGCTGTGATTATGCTTATGTTAAAACTGACTGACCCCTTTTTTAACTTGTTTATGTGGTGGGATGACCAAGGCAGAATGCCTTTTGTTGTTGCATTCTGTATTTTAAGAAAGAGAAATAGAGGATATGACTGTAAAGAAATGCGTCTGATTGAGCATAAAATTCCCATTTGAATCCCTTAGTAATTGTGTCCGGATGTTGTTCTCTTTTGCTGTAGGAGTGAGCACAACACAACTGAAAATGTGAAATAATTGCAGTTCAGGAGCTGAGATTCTTTAATAATATCTCTTCCCATGTGCTTGATGCAAGAAAATTGGGAGTGTGATGAGAACTTAAGGACTTGAGTGCTCAAAGCAAACTGTTCAATCCTGTCATTATAAGCAGTTCAAAGCAATGGGCTGGGGGATCCAAGCCTTTCAGATTCTTACATATCCTCTGTGGAAGGGATTGGAGAGAAAAATGCAGCCTGAATGTAGAGAGGCAGTCATGCCACAGTCAAATGATCTGTTGAATGCTACTGTGCTAATTGCTGGCCAAAACGGATTTCACGTGTGGTTGTCTAGTGACAGGAAAGCACATAGTCATGGACCCAGAAGCAGTGCCTGGGAGGGTGTGTGAGGGAAGGAGCTGTGTCTGCTGAGTATGGACTGTAGTAAGGGAGGAGGGGGTAAATTGTACTGTTGTGCACAGGCAGGAATAGTGTCAGACCAGTTCACAAGCATCTCTTGACAGAGAGTGAAAGTTTCTGTGGAGAGGAGCACCAATGATTTCAGCTACTCGTGTCAGAAGCGTATGTTTAGGGTAGAACAAAACAGAGCAACCAATTAGTGAAATTCAAGGACACTCTGTATACAGTCTCCATTAGCATTAAGGCTGGGATTCCTAAAGGTCCAGTTGGAGTGCTCAGCATTCATGACTCCTGTGGCTTCCATACTAGCTTAACTCTGGGACAATTTTTACCCTAGGGATTTGACCATCCAACCAATTCCATATCCATCTCACAGACCACTCATCAAATCCATCTCTCCAATTTGGAGAGGAGGATGTTGTGGGAGACCACATCAAAGGCTTTACCAAAGTCCAGATAAATGACATTTGTAACTCTTCTCTTGTCCGCTGATATAGTCACCCATCACAGAAGGCCACTGGGTTGTTCAGGCAGGACTTTGCTGGCTGTTGAGTCAGCTCCCTGTCTTCCATGTGCCTTAGCACAGCTCCTCAGAGGATCTGTTCTGTGATCTTGCCAGGCACAGAGGTGAGGCTGACAGGTGGTAGCTCCCAGGGTCCCCCTTTCTGGCCCTTTTAAAGATTGGTACTATGCTTTCCCTTTTCCAGTCATCTGGGACTTCACCTGACTGCCATGATTTTTCCAGTATCACGGAGACTGGCTTGGCAGCTGAATCGGCCAGTTCCCTCAAGACTCTCTGATGCATCTCTTTGGGTCCCATAGACTTGTGCAGATTCAAATTCCTCAGGTGGTCATGAACTCGATCTTACAGTGTGAGGTGCTTTGATCCCCCAGTCCCTGTCCTGCTGTCCATCCATTCAAGAGGTGCAGGAAGAGAGGTAGTCATTGAAGACTGAGGCAGAAGAGTTGTTGAGTACCTCAGCCTTCCCAGTATCAGGGGGTAACACTTTATTTTACTTTCTTTTTCTGGGTAGCATACATGGAGAAGCCCTTCTTCTGCATCCCCTGCCAGATTCAGTTCCAGACTTGGTTTCTTTAAAGATGTATATCACTCAGGCATAACATTTTGGGCAACATGGCAAAAAGAGATAATTCAAAGTGTGCTGGCAAATGTGTTTGAGGGGTCTTGTGTAGGGGAAGTAAAGAAAGTTACTGTGTGGGCCCAGAGCTGCACATGAATGAGACTTTCAACTAAGCAGTGAGAAAATAGTATCTTTTTAAACAATAGTTTTATATTACTCTTGTTATATATTCTCCCCGAGTTATTTGGAAAAAAAAAAAAAAAACCTGATTATATTTTACTTCTCCTTTCCTGTAAAATATGGGGGGAGGGGAGTAATCAGAATAGTGGATGGAAAGTGTTGTATTGGAGTATTACTTTCACTTCTCTTTGACACACACTCTTTAAATGCTGAGTGAGAGGGAAGTGCTCTTCCAGTGAAACACCACAGTGTGAGTTGTGACCTGCTGATATTACTCAGTTATATCCATACCCAGCTGTATCAATGTTTAGTGTTTGTAAGAGGAGTAGTTGTTAAAGTTACTGGAGAATTGAAATTTTACCCCAAAAAGCTGGCTGTTAACCTAGGGCTGGAATTTTGCTATCTGCAGTGTCCTATCTGTATTCCCTAAGGGATGCAGGTGTGTTTTGCAGACCAAATGATCTGTTGGTAAGTTAGAGAGAGGCTGTTATGTCCAAAAGCCATACTAAATTGGTTTTCATGCTTTATTTGGAATGTTTCTGGTGGGTTATAGAATGCTCTTAATTGAGCAACTTGCTAGCTAAAGACCCAAGTCTCATTTATGAAGGGAAACTGACTTTTTTGCCCTTGATTTATTCATCCAGCAACAAGATAAGCATTAATATGCTTCAGATTATTAATCATCATAAGCTGTTTGCTTGTGCAGGCTAGAGCATCCTTAAGTGTTTCTTTAAGGTCAGAATTGCCATTGCTTTGATTCTGTTGATGCCCTCACTTCTGTAAGGCCCTGTGTACTTTTTGGGTGCTTTCTTCTGAGTATCATCTTGATATTCCCAGGTTATTCCCACAGTTGATGTGGGCTAATACTCTCTTCCCCAAGGTCATGTTAAGAGGCTTAAGGGACTTCTCTCAACTGCTACAGTGTGTTATTAGTGAGGTGGGACTTGTACCCTGATATTCTCTTTTCTATCTGGTGGGTTAGTTCCCACGCTGTGTCAGAGAAGCAACTACATTTCAGTCTTTCATCTTGAGACTAAGTACTTACTTAGACAAACTCAGAGGAAAGCATCAATAAGGAAATGTGTTATTTCTAGTTACCTCTTCTAAAAAGGTTTTGGTTAAAGGTGGAAGGACTGTCTTGTTTCCTATTATTTGCATCTTATGTGAACACCTAGCAAGAAGAGTTTTGTCTGGCCAGTGAGCAGTATTTGTAAGATTTTCTTAACCATAGTTTAGAGCAATTTTTTTAGGGTGACAGTTCTTGCTCTTTGGAGCTGTGGTGTTTGCCAGCTCACTGGATCTGTCGCTCTTGATGTTACAGTGACCATAACCAAACACAGCTGTTGAAACAGCACACAGAAAGAGCTTCATTTGCCCAGACCCTGCGTAGGCTCGTGATTTGACTTTTGAACTCTTCCTGCTAACATTGTATTTAAGTTAATTCTGTGTATTAAGTCTTGTTTTGCCACACCTTGCCAGCTGTCTTGTTTGTGTCCCAAGACTGAATGTGTCTTCTGTACCTGCCCCTACAATATGTTTTTAATAACAGGCTTGTATAGTCTTTCTGCAGAAATTAGCACAAATTCTGGATGTGGAAAAAAAGAATAAACATGCAGAAGATTAGTGAGTCGTGTGAACATCATGAGCTTACATCAGTTTTAGTCCTAGTTCTTTCATTTATTTTGGACTCTAAGTGGTATAGTTTTTCTACATGTGGATATGGGGTACAAAGAGAAGATTTCTTGTACCAGCTGAACAGTTACCAGCTGTTTACATCATTTCATGGGGGTAGAAGTTGAGTTCTGAGCTGCTCCTCAGTGTAAATGCAATTACTTAGTGAGGAGGGAGTTTAGAGGGTTAGCTAGTAGGAGAGAGTACAGGGGAGGATAGACCAAAGGACACAGCTGTCTTTCAAGAGTAATACATAGTCCTAAGTTTTTTCAGTTATACTATAGTTATCTGTTTAATTTATTTTCTGTTGCTTTTGTTAGTAATAAAGGAGCAGATCATGCCATAGACTAACGTATTTTGTTAGATCTAACATTGACTTCGGATGTTGCATTTTTTAACTCCATACTGATTTTGCAAAGAGCTGTTTTGCATTCAGATAGCTGGAAGATAATTATACTTCTGCATGGACCATGTCAAGTATTGAGATATTCCTTATTCTTCCTGTTGCACTTTCTCCTTGTGTGAATTAGGGCAGACTTGTCTTTTGATCATCTTCCATTTGCTGCTGTTCCTGGTGAAGCTCTCAGCGAGTACAGAATCAGGAGTAACCATGGCATGGGGTATGGATGATTAGAAACCATGTTGACCCTTGATGTGTTCATGTGAAAGCTTCATAGCTGTTTTCCTTCTTAAGGGAAACTTTCAAAAGCCTTTCAGCTGCCCAGAAGCATAAAGGAGGCACTTTGATTTAAGGAACTGTAAGCTAAAATTCACAATAGTGCATCTTGGAAAACTTTGAGCCCATGTTGATAAAATAGCTTTGATTTTTCTTGTGGTCATTTAGGCTTTGACTTTCGTTGTGGCCATTTAGTCTGGGTAAATCACTCTGGACAAGTTCAATGTATCTGGTTCCTTGCATAAGATCTTTGGGAATGTGAGGTATGTGATGTGTGTGAGTGTGTTGCACCTTCACAGGAAAAAAAGTGCACTTGTGTTCCTACAGTGCATCTTCAAACTGATGGTGTCCTCAGTTCTGATTCCTAGCAGAAATAGTTTTTTGAAGGCACTTAGAAGAAAGTAGCTAAATTTTATAAAGAGAAGGGAGTTCCTAGATGGCTGTTGATCACTGGACATGAGGAAATGGAGATAAGGAGGTGCATAAGGAAAACCTCAAGTGGTTCGTTGAACCCATTGTGGCTGTATATGAACTAATGATGGCTCTGTAGCACTGAGGGCCTTACTGTCTTCAAGTGTGCACTGGAACACATTAAAATAGAATTCCTGAAAGTTCCTTATGGTGTGTCCCACAAAACTGCATATCAAATGCTTCGGAAGTAGAGCTGAAAGCTCATTTGATTCTCTTGACTCTGAACTGTGGAAAACTGTTAAATTGCGATCCTCATAAATCTTCCTAGGAAGTGTAAATTGGAGTAGAAGCATTTTCATGCCCTTCCTGTGGTTTTAAGTAACCATACATCTGAGCAGTGCCTGAACTTACCACGTGCATTTTTTGGATATTAAAAGCTTTATGTTTTCCAGCAGAGTTGACCCAAACCTTCTGTGGGATATGCTCCACTTAAAAAGAAGATATTAAATTGAAAACTTAGGCAGCTTGAAAACTTACATAAGTATGAATTCTTGTCTACCATTTGACTTTCAAGAGATTGAATCATCTTAATATTCAAACATGAAGAGGTGAAAGCAAATCTGAGGAAGTTGGGAAGGTGCAATATGGAGGTGTAGAGCAGCGCTGTGGTAATAAATAATGCTCATGCTGGCTAAATATAGATCATATTTTGGTAACTTTTCTTCGTTTCAGAGCTGAAGGTTTTATGCTTTTTTTTTCTTTTTAAGAAAAAGACCCACCTCAACCTGTCTGCTATGAGCTACAAAGCACACAGAGCTCTCTGTTCTAATATGACTTAATTCTGACAAATATCCAGACATCTAAATAGCTGACATTGCAAGCTCAAGTCCCTTCAGTTCAGAAACACTGGATTTGCTGTGGTAACATTTGTGTTGCTAACTAACCTTTGCCTCCTGCTTTAATGCTAAAATAGTTGGAAGGATTTTGCTTAAATTCTTCCAGAGCTTCTGTGGGTTGTAGAGCAAGGAACCAAGCTATGAAATTCATGTGAAAGCCAGGTAAAAACAGAGCATGTACCATCTTATACAGAGGTCAGAGCTGATCCTAACCTTAAAAGGATTCAGGGAATTTACTTTCTTGACAAAATTGTGTGGTGGGTATCAGTCTGAAAACAGAGATGGTGTCCAGAGATGAAGACTGGCTTGGTGTGTCTTGATTAAAAACTGTTTGATAAGTAGGGTACTTGTTTGAAGGCTAAGGAAGGAGACCTGGTGCTGAAATTTTAGCCAATGTTGAAAGTTCTTTGTTCTGGAAATACGATAATTGCTTTTCAGCTCTTCAGGCCTCTGAGAGAGCCCTGAGTGGTGATATAATTTTGGTGAATTTAGGCTAAGTAATTTATGTAAACTTCTATTTTGCTTGTATAAGATGATTTCCCAGCCTTCTTAATGCTGATTTTACCATTGTATTTACATTTCAGACCAAAGTAAGTTTCTGATTACATGGGTTTTATGGAAAGTCATCAGGAATGGATGGGTAGGGTAGCCTTTTTCAAATTCAGTCGCAGGTGTTTAAAACTTTCTTCCTGGGCAATTGAATTTAAGCTTCATTCTGGAAAATGTATTCCTATTTATAAAGTTCTTAAAAAATCTGCCTGATAGAATTTCTGAAACTTACTTACTTGGTTTTCAGCCAAACCCTCCATTCACAGAGGGGTCTGTTTGATGGCATCTTGGATGGCTCTTGCTGGAAGAAACCAAACTACCTGCCTTGCTTAAGTTCAGATACTCCCTTGACACCTTTGCAAATTTATTTAACGTGTCAAAGGGCCTGCTGAGAGTAGAATTAATGAACAGCTTTGCTAAAAGTGCTAAAGATGGAAGACCCTGCTACTGGAGAAGGCAGATGTGGAACAAAGAGAAGACAGACCTCTTGGTTTTCCCAGCTGTGAGCCATTAGATCATCTCAGCTGCTGATGGCATGATAGGCTCCATGTGATTAGAATGGGCTTTGCTGTTGCCCGTATTAGTGACCTGAGTTTCACGTACTTGGAGCCAGAGCTAGAGGCAGTGTGATGGCTGAGTACCAGAAATAGGAAATGGTGTTTGGCTGTGTTCTCATCCAGCTCGGATATACGGACATTATTTTTTTTTTTTCCCAGGGTCATCAGATTCTAGTAAGGGAATAATGAAGTGGTTAAGATGGAAGAGGAGTCAGAACTCTCCATGCTTGCTTTTGCTACCCATTATGTGATCTTGAACAAATAATTATGAAATTCCATGAATACTTGAGGCTGTTGTAGGTAGGTAGTCCTGTTCTCCTGCCATGAACGCTCCAGACCTTGTGTTAACAACAGTGCACTTTTCTCTCATTTGACTTACTCCCTTTTACCTCCCTGCTGTGCCATCTCTACAGTGATTTTTATTAATTATTCCAGATTATTGGACCAAAAAAACAGTGAATAGCTTTATCACTTCTGTTTCTCAGTCTTGGAGGAAAACAAAGAGTGGCGTCTGGATCAGTTTAAGCTGTAACGAAACTTAAGTGTTGAAGTCTGCCTGCTCTGTCCTCTTTTGTGGTGGGCACATCTGTGTAGCTGTAGAGAGCTGAATTGAAGGAACTTATCCATATGTTACTCTTACTCACCCTTTTACCCACCCTTACTAACTTTTGGTTTTGGCAGCTTTACCTTGGTTTAGTTTTCTGACCCTCACCATAAGACTGCACAAAACACATTATGCAGGATGGGAACATGCGTCAGGATGCTGAAGGTGGCATTCTAGGCAGAGGTAGTGAAAGGTGAGGGTGTCTTAGTGTTGAGGGAACTAAAGCTTGAAGGGACCAGACAGTTCCAGTCCTTTAGATCTCAAAAGACTTGGTAGACTGTCTGGAATCATCTGATGAAAAAACCATCTTAACAAGGTTGATGATGAAAATGCTTGATTCTGGAGCAGTCTGATTTGTTTATGGCTTGTGGTAAATCTGGAGGGGTTCCCAGAAAGTCATTGAATGGGAACACTAGATATATTACACAACTGCAAATAGTTCCTCACAATGATGAAAACTGAGTGCTTCTCTTTCTCTGAGTTTTGGGTGAAGCTGGTAATTGCTGAGCAGGGATGGTTTTGCTGCACTCCACAGAAGCTCTGTTAAGATGCTGTTGTAAAATTCCAGGAAGCTGCTTTTCTGCCTGTGCAGGCATGAGGGATGAAACCTGATGGTAGATTCTGTTCTTCAGATCTCTCCTACAGCTTTCCTGATGAGACTTCCTGTGTATCTTTGGGATAGCTGTCTGCTTATAACCTGTCCTGTCTTTACATGCAGCAGTGTTTTTAAAATACAAGCTACTCAGGATTTCTCCTAATGGAAAATTAGTGGATCTCTTCTCCTGCCTGGTTTGTAGTCATTTATCTTCAATGCAGAAGGAAGCACTAATTTCTTTCATGTGAGTCACCATGTAGTTGCTATATAGCAGTTGCTTTTAATCAAATGCAACTTAGAATGGCAATTAAAGCAAAGGATAACCAGGCCTGTAATGTAATTTCACTGCTCCAATGGCTTTCTTGCAAATTGCAAAGGTCTAGGACAATTGTAACCAAAATAACTTGTGTCACAAGCCCCCAAGAATGAGCTG
>WBND01000921.1:31678-53410 GCA_013398595.1 Tychaedon coryphoeus
CTCCTGTGGGAGGGACCCCAGAGTGCAGCCGGAGAACAGCTCCTCTACCTGAGCAGTGGGAGCAGCCCTGGGTGATGAACTGACCATAATCCCCATTCCCTGTCTCCTTGTGCTGCTGGGGTAAGAGGTAGAGCTGGAAGAAGGCAGGGGTTGGGGGGAGGGTGTTTTTAAGGTTTATTTTACTTCTCATTACCCTGCTCTGAATTTGTTAGTAATAAATTCAATTAATATCTCTAAGCTGAGCCTGTTTTGCTCATGACAGTATTTGATGAATGATTGTGGTGGTTTTGGTATGGCTTGATTTTTGGTGAGGAGGGAAGAAGCCAGCCACAGAAGTGATTTTCTGTGAGGAGCTTCTAAAAGCTTCCTCTGTGCCTGGCAAAACCAACCACTGGCTGGTTCTGAGAACAGGCACACTGCTAAGTCAATTAGAAAAGCTGGTAATGACTTTCTGGTAAACTATTTAAGAATGACAAAACCATGGGAATCCTCTTTTCTTCCTCTCCTTGGTGGGGTGGTGGCAGGGACAGTACCCTTCCCAGCAGGGTTGCTGGAGCATGCCGTGAGGGGCCATCCCCACAACACAGGGGGTGCAATTGATAGAACCTGAGAACAAGCAAACCTACGAACACCAATTCTCTCCCAAGTCAGAGAAAAGGGAAAAAAAATGAAAGCACATGAGGAGAACAACATGGCAACACTAAGGTTGGTGGAAAGGAGGGAGGGGATGGAGGTGCTCCAAACCTGGAGCTGAGGTTGTTTTGCAAGCCATGGTGAGGACTATAATATAACAAACTCTTCTCATAATACAACAAACATGTAACTCATGAAGTGCAGGGGGGGATGCAGAATTCACCTGCAGCCCACGGGAAAAGGTGATCACGCGGGAGCGTGTGGATGCTGAAAAGCTGTGATCTGGTGCCAGGCTTGAAAGGAGAGAGACAGAATTCTTGCTTCCAGAGATAGAGGAACACGACCCTTGCTTCCAAACTAGAACAGCTCATCCTTAAAAGACTGTACCCCATGAACTAAAATGGCCCATGAAATAACAGTTGTGGCAAAACTGTTTGCCCGTGGGAGGGACTCATGTTGCAGCAGGTTGGGTGGGACTGCTACTCATGAAAATTAGAGGCATGTTGGAGAGGTTCACAGGGAACTGTCTCCAGTGAGAAAGCCCCCATGACACAGCAAAAGAGACTCCCCTCCCTAAGCAAACTGAAGAAAGATTTTTAGAGATGACAAACTGACAAAATCCCCATGTTTTGTCTCCCTGCACTGTCAGTGGGAAGAAGGGCTGGGGGAGGGGAGGAAAGGTATTCTAAAGGTTTCATTCTCATTATATTTTTTAATTCTGTTAATATATTTTTCTTTATACATTTTAAAGTTTTGAGCCTGTTTTGCCCTTAGGGTGTTTTCTCCTAATCCTTATCTCACCCCATGAGCTTTTAAATTTCTTTCTCTTTCCCCCTCCTCTGCTCGACTATAGCAGAGGAGACTGAGTTAATGGCTTTTTGTCGGTGCACTGGTGTTTGGCAAGTGTCAAAATTGTGACATTTTTGGTGGAGAATGTGGGCAAGCATGAGAACTTTGAGATAAGCATATTAATTGGGAGAAATAATGGGCATAACAAGTATTAAATCACTAAATTAAGTAGAATGATAGTGGGAAATTTGTATTGTAATTGTTGTGAAAAATCTAGGAGTGGATTTTTTGCGTAATTTTGTGTGCAATTTTGGACTTTTTGGCTCTGTGTAGTGATCATGCCTTAGATTTAGAGTAGGGAATTTTTTCTTCTGTTTAGTTTAGTTTTTTGTTGTTCTAACTAAGGATTCTATGTTGAATGTAATTTTAATGATAATTCTTAAATATGTGACTCATAGAGGACAGGGGTGGAATTATCCTGCTTTGATTTTGTTAGTAATAAATTCAGCTAATATCTCTCAGCTGAGCCTGTTTTGCTAGTGACAGTATTTGAACGATCTCTCCTGGTCCTTATCTCAACCCAAACAAAAAAAGCTTGTTGAGAAGCTGGATAGATATTCAAAATGTTTTAATATTGTTTTGTTTTGCCCCTCTTTGTTAAAGCCACAAATGAATCTCAAGTATGCCAGTGAAATACAGGTGATAAAAACACAAGTAAACCTCATCTAAGAAAAATTCTGCTTGAGAACTCCCTCATCAATATATTTTGAAATGTTTTTCTTTTCCATATTTTTTCATGCACCTTGGATTTAAAACCTATGGAAAACACAATTCTAATAATTTCAAACTGGTTATTTATTACTCATACCTTTTAAGACTTTTCATCTTCTACATATTAAAGTGAGCATAATGTTTTTGGTTTGGTTCAGTCTTCCACTTGACTCTTCTTTGTGGTAAGATCCAAGATTTGGGTATCATTTGGATACTCACATATATTTGTATCTTATGAACATCTTATGGCTGATGTCTCACATCATCAACCATATATATCTGTCTGTATTCTTTAACCTTTTCCAAAACTTCTTGTAAAACTGAAGCTAGATCTTGGCAACAGAACTTGCAAGAATCGTGTAGAATCTGTAGAACCCTTCTTCAGTGAATTTGGTTTCTTGAAGCATTTACTCTGAAGCATTTTGATTTAAGCAAAAGCATCCTGTAACACACACTTGTGTTACATGTTCACACACATACACTGTCCCCCGTACTCATCAGCCTCATTTGTGTACTTACTTTCAGAGTGTGCAGGGTGTCTGTCCATTCCATGGAGCCTATCTGAGGTATAGCAGTAAGGAGTATGCTTGTAGCCTTATTTGCATTTCCTTTCAGCGTCTTTAAAACTTTATCCACTGAAACCTGGAAACACAATACAACTGAATGGTGTCTCTCAATTTTGATGGCACACATTTTAAACACCCAAATAAATTTAACTCAGAAGTGTAAAAGTGAAGCCTTAGAATATCAGTCTTTTAGATTGTACAAATGTTTTTTCCTCTGTGTGTGTATGGTTTATACTTGTGTATTGCAAACAAATAGGAGAACTAAAGCATATATATTGTTTTGCACAGAGCTGCAAAAGAAAAAACACCACACCAATCACAAGAAGACAAATCACACACAGAACTCATAAGCTTCATACTCACAGACTCCCTGATTCAGACAATAGGAAACAGAAGGTTTGCTAGTAGTGAGGCAGGTTTACGAACATCAACGAGATAGCAACAATCAACTCTATTTTTACTTTCACAATCATTCATCAAGAAAACTCAGGGACAGCACAGTAATTAAGAACAGATTTAGTACAGTATGTAACCTTTTATCAAAACCTACACATTCTCATCCAAATCTTTCAGGACAACACCAGAAGAAAAGTTTCACTCACTGCTTCTTCATGTTCCTTCCAGCAGTCATAATCCGTTGCCATGGCAATACTAGCATAACTCATTCCAGCTTCCTTCGCAAGAATCACTTCAGGCACTGTAGTCATGTTGATAACATCTGCTCCCCAACTGCGAAACACACAGCTTTCTGCTCGAGAGCTGAAACGTGGGCCTTCAATTGTGATCATTGTCCCCTTGGAATGACACTGGAGCCCCAGCTTCTTGGCAGTGTCAATAAGAACCTGCAAAACATGCCAATGTTGAAGAACGGAAATACTTCCCCTCATGACTGCTTTTGCATCCCATCAAAAACTTGCACACAAAAGAAGTTAGATCTATACAAAGTATAAATAATTATAAATAATATACAATATACAATATACAATATACAATATATAATATATATTATATGTTATATATTATATATATTATACATATATGTTATATATATAATATATAATATAAAGTATAAATTTATATAAATATATATATGACAAAGTAGTCATATTTCATATTACTACAGCTGTCCAAAACCAAAGATGAGTTCTGTTTTCCTCACCCAACATCAGGGATGAACTTGAACTCATCTGATTTTGTCAGTATCAGTTGGATTACTGCTTCCAATGCAGACGAAGAAAACTGGGAAACAGAATTTTTTTGCACACTTAGACTGTGCCTACACTGCAAGCAGAACAGCAGGTAAAAGCATTCCGCTGTGCACTACAATATCACATGGTGGAGCTGAGTCAGTGAAAACAGTAGTAAGAAATTTACATTTTGAAAGTAAAATTCCACAAGCACATACTTCAAAGAGAACCCTGGGAATCTGTGCAGAAATTATTACCACATTTTCCCAGGCCAGTGGCTGAGTTGTATACTGGACATACAGCATGTCCCATCAGTTTTTTTAGTTACAACAAGAACCTCATATACAGCAGAATAATCCTGACTTTCTCTTTTGGTAATTGGCCTGAATAATGCCAGCCAATACAGCTGGAATAAGAGGATACTAGCCTAGGTAAATCGGACTAGGATACCCATCACTGCCCTGTGTAGGAAAGTGAAAGGAACTTTGATGACATCTATTTTAAATGACCATAAAAAAAACCCAAAAAACTATACATATATATATATACAAAACAAAAACACCACAAAAAATGTTATTAGCCAGGAGAGACCTTCATAATACAGCAGCAGTGAAAAACCTAGTCTGACACCACTAGAAGCAACTTCTTAACATCATGACTTACATCATGTGGAACAGCTTCCCTGCAAAACACTGCGAGAGAAGCCTTCACTCAACACAAACAGATGCAACACGCAGCAACATTTGTTACCTTGCAGGGTGCCTTCTCCCTGGCACGTGGAGCAGTGGATTGTGTGGAGCAGTGGATTGTGTGGAGCAGCACAACAACATAAAGTCGGAGTACCCACATCTGCCACCGCAGATGCATGTCAGAAGGTAAGTCTGCACTGTATTGGGGTTGTGGCAACACCCTACATACCTACAGGTTTGAAGAAGTGACTGAGAGCAGCCCTGCTGAGAAGGACTTGTGGGCTATGAATGATGAAAAACTCAGCACGACCTGGCCATGTGCATTCATAGCCCAGAAAGCCAATGGGATCTAAAGCTGCGTGGGCAGCAGGGGAGGGACGGGATTCTGCCCCTCTGCTCTGCTCTGGTGAGACCCCACCTGGAACCCTGCATCCAGCTCTGGAGTCCTTACTGTGAGAAATACATGGAACCTTGAAACAAGTCCAGAGGAGGGCCACGAAAATTGATTTGAGGACTGGAGAACCTCCCCTATGAAGACAGGGGGGCTGTTCAGCCTGGAGAAGAAAAGGCTGCAGGGGAAACTCATAGCAATCTTCCAGTATCTGAAGGGATCTACAGTGAAGGTGGTGAGGGACTCCTTGTCAGGAACTGTAGTGATAAGACAAGGAATAACTGGTGCAAATTGCAAGAGGGGGAATTTAGGTTAGATATTTAGAGGAAGAAATTTTTTAACGTGAGGGCGGTGAGACACTGGGACAAGCTGCCCAAGGAAGTTGTGAATGCTGCAACACTGGGAGCGTTCAAAGCACAGTTGGATAAGGCCTTGAGCAACCTGTTCTAGTGGGAGGTGTCCCTGCACATGGCAATGGCAGCTGGGACTAGATAATCCTTCAAGTCCTTTAAAACCTCTTAATATTCTGTGATTCATTCTGTGCTGTAAGTTGATCTAATATTAATCCCACCTAATATTTTGGTTTATTGATGCCATTAATTCTGAATATATATATATATGTTTAGCTGAATGCCAGTTAATTGCATTGTTAATAAATCAACAGACCAACTGACATGATAAAAACACACATGAGCAGTAGTTTTCTGAAATTCTTTATGAAGTTCCAACTTTACTGCCTATAAGATGTTGTGTTGAGCTTCAGTTTCTAAAAGCAGCAATATCCAAGATACCCTATATTATTCAAAACTTCTGAGAGAAAAAGATAAACTCCATTTAGATTCTCATTTAATTTACAGTGCAGAAACCAACTAAAACAGATTGTTTTATGTATTTGCACAAATGCAATTTAATATGAAGGTTTCAGATATTTAGATGCAAAATTCCTTAAATATTTTACATTCATAGTTTTGGCTTTTTTATTATTATTGCATTTATCCATGGAATTCCTCTGAATTGGGATAAACTGGGCTGAAATGATCCCAAAGATTTTCAGACATAGTTTCAGAAAAAATTAAAGTAACTTTTATCTGGTATTTTCAAATGAAGTGAAAATACTTCTTCTTAGTCTCACAAAGAGCTCAAAACCCACATTTTCTTTAAAACATCTCTTAGGTGGATTAGAATGCACAGGCTAATGAGATAATGATCACATGTCTGTGACTGGGAATTACCTAAATGTTTTTTTTCTGTTTGAAGAGGCACATTTCTCTGCTGGCTTTTCAAAAATGTAAAACCAAGTAACATCTCTAGCTACTTAACAACTGAAAGAAAATAAGTGTTGGCATATGTTTCCTGCAGTCTCAGGAAATGTCTTATGTATGAGTACTTAGTTTTTTTAGAAATGAAGTACTGCCAATCATCAAAGTGGTAACACCTTTTAATCGATTTCTTAATAAAATCCTTGCATCTGCTGTGACATGACACCATGCTCACAGTAGAAAGCAACTAAATGCCAACTAATCTTTGGTAAGAATATGTGGCTAGGCTCTTTTTGCAAGAAAAATGCAAAGTATTTTGCATAATTTACTGCTCAATGAAAGAAGGGTAAAAGCATGCACATGTATAATATGCAGTGGCTTGTTTCTTCATGAGACTTAAAATATCTTTAGCTCATTGTAAAACATCTTGATTCCCAGCGTGAATATCTCTACACCACAGTGTGGCAAATTAACAAAAATAGCACATAATGACACTGAACCGAATGACAAAAGCAGAATAGTTCAGAAGTCCAAATGTTTGTACATGCTCTGGGTATAGATTGTGCCACCTGCTTCACAATTCAGCTTTGTCTTGATTGCAGAGAGCACGTCTCTTAGATGGTTGTGACTGATTTTGTATGTACTCCCTTTCCTCTGAAGAATGTACTTCCTTGCAGCTACTGATCAGAGTATTTCACACCACCACAAAATACGCAGTTCAATCTTCAACCTTCCTTTTTCCTCAACTTCAGGAATACACTAAGGTGACATATTTAATCAGATACACTCCTCCCAGCAGCTTATAAAGGTGCTGAAAAATAGAAAAGTGTTTCACACTCTAGTCTTGAGAAGCCTGAAAATCTTGAAGTGACACAACTGAGAGCAACAACTAAGAATAAAAGGCAAATATAATTTGGCTTGTTTCAATGCTTAACATCCTATGCCTTGACTCTCCACCACCACCCACCTCTACAATGCACAAAAGCACAAATGCAATACTGCAATTACTTTGAATGTTAAAGTACTACTTATTTAAATATTTAAGTATGTGGAGGGCCTCTACCATAGCTGCAGCTTTATTGAGAAAAAAAATGGAACTAATTTCTAATCCTAACTGCTTTGCTCACTTTTTTTCTTTCTTGGCTGGTTACTTGATAAATAAAGATCTTTCATCCTGCTATTAAGGCTCTGGGAAAATCTATGTTGCCAATTGATTTCTTCTGCATACCTCCCTTAGGAAGACAGACCCAAGAGCTTTTACTTCCCATGCCTTCCAAATGTTACACTTGTCCTTAATACCTTGATGTATCTGAGAAACAGGATAAAGAGATGCATATTGCCTCTGCTCTAAGAATGCACAATTAGACTAATATATCACAAAAAAGTGCCATAAAACAAACATTTCGTAATACTATTACAGAATTCACTAACCTCTCTGGTTTTGGTGCAGAACGGCTCAGCCATTGGAATATGACATACTCCTGAGAGAGTGGAATGCTGTCCATCATATAAAGTACAATGTCTTTTAGTTGTCCTAGAAAAGCAGAAAACTTGCTTAGAGAGAACAACAGAAAGAGAAAGCAACAAGTTGATACAAACCAAAATACACAGCATCCCTGTGAGTGGAAGAAAAAAAACCAGTATGATATTAGTGACCACTTGTAATTCTGTCTCTGTACAAACCTCTGAGAATTGAGCTGAACAGTATAAAACAGTTCTTCCACTAGTGCACTGTCAATTCATTATGAAAAAATCTTTTGTTAACTGAGACAGTGAAATGATGATTTGTTCCTAAATGACACAAAGAGCCCTACTGTGATGCAATTCTACTGCAAAACAACTAGCTAATTTAATAGTCAGGCATGTAACCTCTGGAAAAAGTAGAAGTAAGCTTTAAGAAAGGGAAGGAATAAACTCTCAATTATCACAGGGCTAGTTGAAATATAATTTGGTCATATCACTGCATTCCTACATTGGAAGAATGCGAATTTATAGGAACAGCTTCCAGGATGAAGGAGAACCACAAAAACCTTGCATGAGGATGTCATCATGTTCTTAGAAAAATCACACACACATGCAGTGCCAGCTTCCAAGTAGAAAAATCCTTTTTCTCTCTTCTTTCAATGGATGGAAATGGTCAAACATGTTCAAATTACCATCCAGCATGCAATTCTGGAACACATGGAACTGCTACCCACTAAGACTTTACTCTCAAATGCACTGCTTCCAGCTAATCCACACAACTGGATGGTGCAAATTGTCTGGAACAATGTTCTCAGACACTCCCTTCTTCCCTGCAGTGTGTCACATATAGTGCTTTACAGGAGAAAATAAAGACAATAGCCAAATTCAATCCACTATTGAAATACAAAATATCTGCTGGTAATACTTTTTATAACAGCTCCCCAGTGAAGTCACTAGGAAATATTTAGAAGGTTTTAAATACAAGTTATATGTTAAAGTAGGTTTGGACAAAAAAATGCACCAAGAGGGTAGCCTTAAGAATGAGATTATAAAATAGGAAAGAGATGGACAAATTAAAAACATCTGGAAAATGGGATACAGCTGTTAAAATCAGTTGAAACACCAACATTATTTTTTCCTTTATGGGATACTGAAAAGCTGCGAATAGAATATACTCAATTTTTCACACTTTTCTACTTTGTCTGCTAATAAATTATTTAGAGCTGGAAGAAACGGTAAAAGCCACAACCCATTTCCTGCATTATAGTGTATTTCAGATGTTGCTAGCCAGGCACTTTCACCAGAAAAGCCCAAGGAACGATCTCATATACATAAATATTAATATCTGACTTTCAAATACCCTGTGCTCTTTGAAGAGAACGGCCACATCACTACATGGCCTCATAAAGAAATCCCACTACATTCAGCACCGTTCATACAAACTGCATGGGACTAAGTAACAACAGTAAGACCTATAACTGCCTTGAGCAATGCACATGCTCACACTCAGACAATTTCTCCTCTGCCTCTGCTGTAGTTTAAACCTACCTGGAAATTAAACAGCACTAAGCCGCTGTAACTGCACCAACAGTCACACTTTTAATCCAACAATGAGGTGGCTTTTGCTCCTTCATTTTGGTTTTATCACAGTAACACATGATTTTCTGGCAATTCTGACTATGGCTGATTCTAGGAAGCAAAATACAACTCAAATAAATGAACAAACCAGTCATTTCCATCTGTGACAAACAGCCCTCTACCACTTCCATCATTGCCTTCCTCCTTCTTGCTCTGAATCTTCAGGGACACTGAGAGAAAATTCTACAAAAAATTTACAGGGTGTAACAATATTGCAGTAATGGCAGTTGTGTTTGTGACACGGAGAACAGAAACAACAAAACTGGCAGCTGTTACAGGAAGCTATTTTCTACATCTCCCCAGCTGAGCACAGTCATTGTCCTGGTTTGAAAGATCCCAGCTGATCCCAGTGCCCAGACGGGAAGGAATGGGAGAGGCCTTGGTTCTAAAACTCCTGGGGCAGCTGATCCCAGTGCCCAGACGGGAAGGGATGGGAGAGGCNTGGGAGAGGCCTTGGCTCTAAAACCCCTGGGGCAGCTGATCCCAGTGCCCAGACGGGAAGGGATGAAGAGAGGCTTTGGTTCACAAACCCCTGGGGCAGCTGATCCCAGTGCCCAGACGGGAAGGGATGAAGGAGAGGCTTTGGTTCACAAACCCCTGGGGCAGCTGATCCCAGTGCCCAGACAGGAAGGGATGAGGAGAGGTTTGTTTCAGCAACACTGGGGCACTGTCGGTCCAGGTACCACTGCAGGATGCTTGGAAACAGCAAGCTGAAATGGCAGGATGCCCTGGCAGGGCAGGGTCCAGCAGCAGAAGAAGAGGCATCCCTGGTGTTTGGATGGCGGTGGTTGCAGCAACCTTCCTCCTCCAAAGCCAAGAGCAAGCAAGAAAGAGCAACTGCCCCCACTCTCCTTTTACCTGCTTTTAATCTTGTGGTGTCTCCCCTGAACCAAAAAAAATTCCCCAAAAAACAAGGAGGTTTTCTCTCTCCCTGTCTCTAGGACCTAGCTATCAGTGCTTTTTAGCATGTCAATGGGACAAAATTCCACAGCCTAAGCGGACAGGAAAAACCAACCCCTAACAGTCGGACAGGAAAAACCAACCCCTAACAGTCGTTCATGTAAGTAGCGACTGTTTTGCTCTCCTCTTCCTAGCAAATCTCAGCAGCAAACCAAACAGAAAGTATTCAAAAGCCCCCAATTAGTCTGATGTAGTCAACTGACTAACAGTACTGCAATTAAGTAACAAGAGTCAAAGGCAGAAAAGAAATTATCTTAGATTTCTGAAGTACCTTTTTAAAAAAGAGAACAACTTTTGGAGCCTGCAGTAGCAAGTGGTTAGTTTTGGATTTGGAAACAAGTAGAACACACTATATGTATTTTTGTATTTATTTAATAAAATGTATCTTTAATTATTTAATTATACAAAATAATAAGCATGAAGAAAGCAGAGACTACATATAGTATCTAGTTTGGAAATCTTATGTACTTCTAATTACACCTATTCAGTGTTTCCCACTGTAAGTCAAACCCACGCTAGGCAGAAGTCCTACACTACTCCTTATATTGCAATCCTGTCATTAATTTCACAGTGTGCATGCCCAAGGAGAACAAATTAAAGTAGCTGCCTACAGTTTTCTGCTCAGTTCTAGCTCTTCATCCATTCCTATTCCTTCTTTTTGCTTCACACATGTAAGGAGAATTGAGAATAGGAATTCTCCCTAATGAGAACATATATAGAGAGAGCCCAGATCTCTAGTACCTGGACACCAGAAGGCACTGATTTTAATGGTGGCCTGAGTAAATTCTTGCCACCTAGATCACAACTTATTTCCTATGTACTGCCTGGCGTGGGTTAACCACTATATAGAAGTCAGAATACCTTTCAAGGAAAATAACTGACTGTTTTTACAAATTTAACCAGTACTTTCCAAGACTATTAACACTGTTTGCATGACCCTGATCTTTCATTAGAAGGTATATAATAAAAATTACATCTTTTCAGACACTGGTGGACAACTAAAATATTCTGTACTACAATAGTATCTTCCCATCAGTAGCACTGTTGGCATAATGACTTATGTAATGAAATTACTCTTAGACTGCTGTGAAGGATTAAATGCAGACCCTATCACCAAAGACCTAGCAGTCTAACACATCCTGGCTTAGAACATTACGAGAAAAAGACTTGACATAGAAATTTTGCTGTCAAAAGAGACAGACTATTACAATGTATCAGTTTTCTGAATTAAACTGCAATTTGGGGAAGATTTTTACATATATATTACGTATCATTTTCCATACTGGAACATTTTCACTTGCTATTCTCAGCAGCATTTTGGTTTCCTGATGCCATTAAACAAAGTACAGCAAACTCCCGCTTCTCTGCGTCAAAATGAATACTTATTTGCACAAGCAAAACATTGCTTGTAAATAGACTATACCATTACTACTGGTGACCATAATAAACTCTAAAGGAAAGTGAATAAACTCTAAAGGAAAATACAGATCACAGAACAGTTGAGGGCAGAAGTGGCCTCTGGAGGTAACCTGGAGGTTCACCTAGAATGAGCTGTCCGGGTCCCTCTCCAAATGTCTTCAAATATCTCCGAGGATGGAGACTCTGCCAGCTCTCTGCGCAACTTGCGCCAGTACTCAGTCGCCTTCAGTAAAAAATGTTCACTGGTGCTCAGAGGGAACCTTCTGTGTTCCAGTCTGTTCCTACTGCCTCCAATTCTGAGCACTGCTCAAAGGACAAAGCCTGGCTTCTTCTGTGCACCCTCCCCTCAGGTATTTCTACAGATCAATGATATTCCCTTTGAGTCTAGTATTCTCCAGGCTAAACAGTTCCACTGCCTCAGCCTCTCCTCTTAGGAGAGATGATGCAGTCCTTTAGCATATTCATAGTCTGCTGTTGGGCTCTCTCTAGGATGTCCATGTCCAAATTGCACTGTGGAGCCCAGACTTGGATAAAGTACTCCAATTGTGGTTCATCAGTGGCAAACAGAGGCTCCTGTCACTTACCCAAGAGTCTGCCAGGTGATAATGCAGTCAAAATAACTGGTGCTTAAATCACAATCATCCAAACCATGTCCCCAAGTCTATTTAGTATATTTTCTTTATAAACTAGACTCAAGTTAAAAAAAAAAAAAAAAAAAAAAGCTTTGTCAGCAATATAGCTGATATTCACCTATCTATCAACTCCAGTATAACAGGAAGCCTTTTATATAGGGCTTGCCCTTGCAGGGTACTTAGAAATTTAATTACACTGAATCTAATACCTATTCTTACAAGAAAAAAAAGCATTTTAGTTACACACGAGGAAAAAAAGTCAGTAAGTCAAAGTTTTAATACCACTGCAGTGCAGGGAACAAATCTAGGTTTGCATGCTCAGTTGGCAATGAAATACTACCAGCAGCACCCCAAATACCCAAAGAAGCTGCATACACCATTTTAAATACTTCAGATTAGGAGGAATACCCAAGTAAGACTTCAAGATATAATACACCTCCAAATATTTAAAGTAAATTTATCTTTAAAATGCGCAACCAGATCTTTGAATTATTGGTGTTGCTGCTGAACTTTAAATGTAGCTGTATTTTGCTACCAGCTTTGCTTGAATTTTTCTAGTCAGATAATCAAGGAGGATAGGACCAGCCGGTATACAGAGACTTTGGAAATAAATTTACTTCTTCAAAGCCTGGTATTTCTGTGTCTGTTAGAATGGAATTTCTTATAATCACAGTCTCATTTCCTATCATATTTTCTTGTATGAATCTCACTTTTTGACAGAAGAACCAAGGCTATAATCTTATTGTACAAAAACTTAATTTAACATGAACATATTATATGGTTTAACTCCATTTGTCCTCTTTTTCCTCCTTCACACTCACCTGTCAATGAACTGATCAATTATGACAAGATCGCCAGGTTGTATTTCCTCTCTCAATGAACCACAGGCAGTAGTCACTAATACATGGGAACAATTTTCTTCTTTTAAGGCCCATATATTGGCACGGTAATTGACGTTTGATGGCATAATTGTATGATGCCTTCCATGTCTGCAAAGATACATGAAGCAAGAGAGTAAAATAAATCAGACTCAAATTGGATTCCATCTCCCAAATACAGAGAATTTCAGGAAACATATTTCTCAGTACAATATTGGAAGCAGAACTGACCATTTCAGTCACTTCCAGTATATTTTGTTTTCCTAAATGTATTGAGCTTCTCCTGGAATTCAATTTAAGAAGGAGAGGTACAATTTCCTTTTTAAATGAAAAATTTTAAGTTCATGACTGTAATGAAAAGAATCTTTAAAATACAATTCAAATATACTTCAGCAACCTCAAGATTAAAATAAGCATTTTTCTCTGAATCTTCTAAGTCAGTTCCATAGATTCTGAAACCCCTTTTCCAAACACTTCAGGGAGTTCTTCAGATTTATATGCACCTCCAGAATTTTCTGCCCAGAAGTGTTACTTTTATTCTCCCACACAAAGAGCAGCACATCACAGAGCATTGTGCTCTAATCTGTCATCTTTCCAAAAAAAAATAGTAGAATCATCACATTTTTCTCTTTGATGTTTAAGTGATCTGACAGCTTTCAAAAATTAAAAGAATGACTTCACACTGCTGCAGTATTCTTTTTCACTAACACAGGAAATGCTTGGTCTTATAAACACGAGCTTTTGTGCTAGGTCTGTATTTGCTACAGAAGTCCATCACTTACATGATTAAACACATTAGAAAATTTTATTCAGCCATGTAAAAGAAGGAACTAAAGAAGAAAGAAGGAAGTAAAGAAGAAGGAACGAAAGAAGGAACTTAATTTCTCAACTAATTTTTTCAGAGGCCCCAAAGTCCTAAGTATTTGATCATTCAAGAACTGCACACAACATGATCAAGCACTGTCAGTCAGGATTCCCATGTTGTCATCAGCATTTCTGATAAGCTACTAGGCACACAGATTTATTGCTTTATTGCAGTTGCTGTCATAATCTTCTTATAGAATATACATGCCTTTTTTTCCCCCAATCTGATTCAGACGCCAAGACACAAAGATAAATTGCAGGTACCTTGGCCCTAAAAGTAAATTCACAAGGTTTTCTACATGAACAGTCATAAATTCCATGGAGAAGGTAAACCACAGCCAAGTTGTTCAGATATCTGTGGTCCAAGGTCTAGTTTGAAACACTGCAGCTATGAGAACTTGGCTTTGCAGTTCATTTGAAAAAATGAGAAAAATGCTGTCCAGATGTAATAAAATACATGATGTAGTCCATGACAGATAAGAAAGGTAAAACTACAGACAGAAGTGTAGTTGTAGTTGCAGGTGGTTGAGTAGTCTGCAACTTTAATGGAAAAACACCGGAATGAAAAGAATTAGGGCTCTGAGTGCACCACTGAGTCCTAAGTGCCAGACCCTGGGCATCCACAGAAACTCCTGATGCCTGTGAGCCTGGGTGCTCCTGCCTCCAAGCTCAGGCCCCAGCCTTCACTTCTGGCCTGAGCTATGTCAGAGTGTGCCAGTCCCCAAGCAGGTCCCCCCCAGAGCCTTCAGACGTATGCTGTAGTTTGTCTCCAGAGCGGGATGAGTTTTAGACACATGCTACTGCTTAGTCTCTCATCCTCTATGGTTCCTGCCTTGATTCCCTGCTTGGATCCTGTGCTTGACTAATTACCTTGACTTGGCCTGCTGATAGACCCTGTCATCAGCACCTGTTCTGTCCATTCTGCCCAGATGCTGTGAACTATGTTAGTATTCTTACATTTAATCCAGTAGCATGTTGGTCCTATACATCCATGGTTACACCAGTGTGAAATTTCCACACATTCATCTGCAGATCCTACTTCCAGAGTCTCTTCAAGTATAGTAAAAGATATCTGAATAAAAATGACATAGGGAGGGAGAACTGCAGGGGATGCAGCCCCTAAGCAATAATTTTAACAGCAATAGGACTCAATAATCTAAGGGGATGATTTGGAGGAGCTTACAGTGGTACCAGAGATAGAGTTCATAAGGAAGCAGACATTTTCTCTATTTCACAAAGGAATTCTGCAAACATAGTGAGCAGATGAATTAATTAGTAAGGTTATTAGCATCACCTACCTACCACCAGAGCAGGTGGCCTTGCAGGTTGCCATTCTTATGAGGGCAATACCTCCCACTGGATTTTTTCTCTAACCTAGACAGCATTTTGAATATTCTCAGTCCTTGCAGCATCAAATTGGCTTTTAAAAAACCCCAAACTTGTGCTGGACTTTGCCAGCAACCACATCTAGTATGATGATGTCAGAGCAGAAATTCAGTTCTAATGAAAAGAGAAAAAATTCTGAGAAAACTTCAGGAATCACAATATATAGTAGTCTTAAGTACCTCCTTAAAATGTTTGTTTACCTTGCTAAGAGCACACAGTCCACATTTTTGATCTTTCCCAAAATCAAAGCATCCGATGGCTGCAAAACAAGCACATAAGAATGAGTTACTGCCTGACAATCACATTACAAACCTTTACTGCTGCCTAAAAATAAACACAACAGTTACGGAAGAAAATACTGGTTTACCATTGTCCTCTCATATTTTCTTGAGTTCAGCTCTGTAATTTGATACAGCAGATTAGTAAAACAGCCTGGAACAGGAAGATCAAACCTGAGATAGGAAGGAGGACCACAAATTTTCTGTGTTCATACTAACATTAACATCGTAACTCTTTACTTTGGGGTTTGAAACTGTAATAATTTCTAATATATCAAAAGTGTATTTCAAACTCAAAAATAGTAGCATGCACGTGTTACCATCAAATTGGTTAGCATGACTCACTTTTTCCCGTAAACTTCAGTTTCTTTCTGCTAAATAGGCGTCATTCTCTACTAAAGTCCCAACATAAAAAAACATTTAATCTGGTTTTCTGTAACACTTGTCCCCTTTCTAACTTGGGCTCACAGTAGTGTGTGAAGAGTTCTGGATTCCTCCAACCCACTCCTCACTCACCCCCAGCTTCCTGAAAAACTCACTCTTCCCTGCTGCTGGAAGTCCTGCTTCTGGGAAATGAAATGTAACAAAACAGAGAAATTCTTGTACATAACTGGCAGAAGCAGTGTAGTATTTGCTCAGCCCAGGGACTTCTCTTAGTGCTACACAACTAGAAAATACAATCTCCCTGACTACCAACCAGCCAGGACAACAGAACATTTTGATTTTAGCTGTCCAGCTGGAACATGTACCTTGCCAAGGAGGTGGGTCATCCTGCCCATGAGAGGGAGCCTCCAAGTCATCAGTCACTATTACAATAAATTAACTGCTCTGTGGGCTATGTTCTCCTCCTGGCCTTCAAAGATCTGAAATATGCTATGTCGTAGCTTTCCTTTTTGCTAAAACGGCTACTAACAAAATCACGGTTTATTTACTGATCACAAGTTTGCAAGTGTCTTGACTCACACATTTGCATTTAGAAATGTTTTATTGACAGCTACTTGATAGAAAACAAATAAAACTATAATGCTAGATGCAAGATTTAAATTAGCATTTAGTTTTACAGCTGTTGATTTTATTATACACCTGAAAATTTGCAGACATTGACAATTAAGTGATATGGGAGTCCCATGTTAAAGATACCCATTTCTAATAAAAACATCACCTTCTACTTCCTATTGCACAGCTCTTTTTGGTAATTATTAAAGCAAAAGTTCTTCCTAGCCCCATAACTTACTCAAACACCAATGTTTACATTTTGGCAGACACTTACTACTTCTTTTTTAAAAAAGGGGAACATTCCAGAAAATTTATTTTTAGAACTGTAGTTATTCTGACAATTATTATTTTTCCAAGTCTCCATTTAATATTAAATTATTGATATTTATGTGTTTTATCTTTACCTTATATATAATCTTCTCAAACAAGCATGGCTTTAAGAGTGAAATTTCACACACAGCTAAAGCCTTGCTGTCTAGTGGCCAAGGCAACTTGCTATTGCGACATTCCATAACAAGGAAGAACATTTTTGTAAACTTTTTCACAAAAATTAGCATTTGGGATTTTGTTTTGTTTACACATATTTGCTATGTTAAGCAATAAGGACTTGCTAAAATTGGGGACTTAAGTCTCCAAAAGACTACAAAAATACTCTTAAAAAGTAAAGAGGATTTCCAACAAAAGTTCTTGTCTCCCATCAAAAAGGTCAGTAAGCTGAAGACTGGGCTCTTTGCTTTGTAAGTAATAGATTCAAGTTTATTGCAAGAGGTTCATATAAGTTCATATCCATAAGTTCATAAATTCATATCCATTTTCAAAAAACTTGCAGGAGTTTGATATTCATTCCCATCACAGAACTCCACTGAATTCTGGCATACACTGACAATGCAGAAAGAACGTAACAGCTCTGAAATTCACAGGCTTCAAAATCTAGTTGTTGCAGTCAGGGTTTCCTTCCCTATCTGCTTGTATCCTAGCACTTCAAAAGGCTTCAAGATGGTTGTGTAACAACAACGTCTGGCTGACACCTTTGCACTGATTTCCATGAAACACATTCTGCACATTTTACAGGTGATACATTGAGTATCTTTTTGCACACGATTTCTAGAAAAAATAGTAAGAAGAGAAGAAGTAATACTTGGAATAAAAAGAGCACTGCTAAATGGTGAGCAGAGAGTTTAAGAAAATAATTGGAGATACTGCATAATGGTTCATTAAAAGACATTAAATAAGTTCACTCAATCACAGAAGTGTTAGGGTTGGAAAAGACCTGTGGAGATCTGCTAGTCCAGCCTTCCTGCCAAGGCAGACTCGCCTAGGGCAGGTTACACAGGGACACATACAGGTGGGGTTTGAATGTCTCCAGTAAGGGAGGCTCCATGACCTCATTGGGCAGCCTGTTCCAGTGCTCTGCCACCTTCAAGAAATTCTTCCTTACATTGTCTTTTAGTGTATGGCCATTACTGCTTATCCTGTTGCTGAGCACCACTGAAAAGAGTCTGGTATCATCTGCTCGGCACCTACCTTTGAAATATATATATGTATTGACAAGACCCCTCTCAACCTTCTCTTTTCTGGACTAAGAAGGCCTAGTTTCCATGGTGTCTTTCCCATAAGAGAGATGCTCTAGACCCTGAATGACCTCTATGGCTCTGCCAGACCCCTTCCAGTAACTCCCTGTCTTTCTGGTACTGAGGAGCCCAGAACTCAACACAGCACTGCAGATGTAGCATCACCAGTGCCAGGCAGAGGGGGAATCACAGCCCCTAGACTTGCTGGCCACACTCTAGTCACTGAACCCAGGACAGGATTGGCTCTCCTGACTGCAAGGGTGAACCTTTCACCTATCACCCCAGGTTCTTCTCCACAGAACCACTTTCCAGCAGGTCAGCCCCCAGAGGTACTGGTATTTGGGGTTATTCCCATCCCAGGTGCAGGACTCTAAACTTGCCCTTGTTAAACCCCATCAGGTTTCTCTATGCCCAGTTCTCCAGACTAAGGTCCCTCTGAGTGGCAGCAAAGCCTTCAGGTGTGCCAGCCACTCTCCTCAGTTTTGTGTCACATGCAAAAACTGGCTTAGGGTTCATTCTATCCCTTCATCTAGGTTGCTGATAAAGAGATTGAGTAAGACTGGACCATTATCAATATGTGCACAAAGTTATAAAAACAATCATTTCAAACTACTTGTTAACCACGTAACATAGCTAGAATATACTTCCATTCTGCTTTTTTCTCCCACAAGTTTGCAAGTGCTGTACCTCTCAACTATTATCTCAGTCATGGCCAGCAGTGATGATAAAATAATAAAAAAATTTCAATAGAACAATTTGAAATCAAAGCTCTAATACTGTATTTTTAAAGGAGGCTTTAATAAAAGGTCCAATAAAAAGTTCTCAAACATTAAAAATTCGTAAATGTAATTTAACTACTTCCTTTTTTTTTCACAAAATACAAGTCAGATATATATTACTCATTGATGCAAAAAAGAAAAGAAAGAATAGAACCTTGGGCAATTAACCCCAAATTATTACAATAACAAACAACTGGAATAAATCCCCTTTGTCTATAATATAAATATGTGTAAAGTACTGTTCATGAAGTGTCTACAGAATTCATTTTTCCCTTAGCCTCATCTCAGAGGCTGGTTGGAATAGAAAACAGAATAAACACAGAACACCTGTGATGAAAAAAGTATTTCAGAGGTTCTGCAAGCCTCCATTCAACCTGTGAGCTAGTTTAGGAACCAAACAATGTACACTGTTTTGGGGAGGTAGAAGAAGAGCTTAAGTATTATGTTACATGGTCAGGTTTCCCTGATGCATCAGGTTTTCCTGATACAAGCAAAAAACACTCAGTTGAAAGGTGAAACTACCCCCTGCTTTGTTTGCCAGACGTATTTATGACCAGAAAAAGACACAGAGCCCATAGAATACTTTTCTAGAGTGGGATGATCTCTTGCCCACCAGGGAAGGTGATTCAGAACCAAGATCTGTCATCCAGAAAGGAAGAGAATCCAACTGAAAATATATTCTGCACAAAGCTTTTTAGGAGCTTCAAAATTCAATGATGAAGATAAAATTGCTTGGAACAGCACCTATTATCCTCTAGAAGACAAATATTTTCCATATCTGGAGACAGAATCTCAGAAGGTTTTGGGATATTTTCCATAGAACACCAAATTTTTGATGTACTGAAAATGGTGGAAGCAGACAACAGAGAAACGACAGCTGGAATATTAAGAGTTGTAAGGTTACTTACTTTTTAGAAAAACTATTGCTCTGCATTTTCACTATTACTAATGTAACTTGATAGATCATGGGAGGACCAATGTCAACAAAGAGAACAGAAAAAAAATTGTCATAATAGTTTCCTTTAAACTTTTCCATATTTCCCACATTCCCTAATGCTGAAATTCATAGTTAAATGATTCTTAGGATTCAAGAAGGCCAAAGGAGACAACAGTTCAAGGACTCTGTATGAAGAAATTATTAATCTTTTAAAAGAAAAGAAAACAGCATTTTTTATTAAAGAAGTATCTATTTTGTTGCTCTCAAGTGTCAAACGTGCCAAGGAACAGCTATCCCAGGAAGATTTTCAGTCAAAAATCTTTTGGCACAAGTTTCCTTGCCTAGAAACTTAAGAATTAAATCCAAGATTTAAGTGAAGTGGAACTGTACACTTTGCATTTTTACATGACAGAAGGAAACGGACATACATTCTAGTAACTATGCCTTGCAATTTCCTTTTGACATTCACCCATTTTTATTCTTCCTAGTTTTGCCTGAACTAAATAGGCTGATGTTTCATCTCAGTTTCTCTCAGGAAGTAAAAGATCACAAAGTGCTGAAGTTTATTTAAATTAAGCCCTTTACCTATTAAAATTTTGGGCAGATTATCTCTCCACTGACTTCACAGCTCTATATAAAACTATCTTTATTGCAGAAAAGTCCCAATTTAGTTCCAGTAACAATTAAGAACTAAACATACCTTTAGGGGGAAAAAAGTAACAAACCATAAACTTCTAGCTTTTACACGCATATTTAAATAAAAATCAAATTGCCCTCTTGCATTCAGCAATAGCTGCTCCTCTCAACTATGCTGTTCTAAAATGAGAAGTTATGTAACACCTCCTCCCTGTATACTAAATAGTCTAAGCAGCAAAGTAAGTGAATATTGATGTACCTAATAATACCAATTAAATTTGAGGTTTGTTTCTGCTTCAATCAAAATCCATTGCACTTGTGCACCTGTAGCTTGTGGACTAAAGTCTGCACATCTTACACTAAAGCTGATCCATCAACTGCTTAACTGGAAACTGCATTCAGTCACTGAAGTTGATGTGAGGAGGAAATCTACATGAACAATCATCAATGGCCTGATTATCGTAAGTTCAGGTCTACAGAGAAAGAGAAGGAAGACAGGCATTACAGGTAAAAGGATAAAAGCTCCCTGTTTGGCTGTGCTCTCTGTCTTTGTACACTGACTCCATTCCGGTCAGCTTAACAGTCCAAGTTCAACTCAGGACATTATCTCAAATCATGCTTGGATTCACACCATGGTAGCTCAGTTCTGTTCTCATCCCCCTCTGTCTTGGCTTGCAAAGCAGGATGTAACCAAAAGTAGGTATTCTATCACCAGCTGTTGAAACCAGGTGGGGCAGTGCTCTTTGTCTTCCTCAGGACCGTCCTTCCCCCAGGAAGGTATCTTCTGTTAATGGGCCATTAAGTCCCACTGCATGACTGATAAAACTACACCACCCCATTGGGAGATACTCTACCCAGGAGGAGGAGACAAGAATTTCCTATCTAGATAAAATCTGAGATTTGGAACATCAGAGCAGTCTTTTTCCACTGGATTCCAGACAAAAACCGGGCCTTTCCATATCATCACTGGACCTTTGGAGGAAAACCACACCCTTCTACAGGAGCACTG
>WBND01000921.1:54858-70454 GCA_013398595.1 Tychaedon coryphoeus
CTAACGGCAATTATAAAGCACCCACACTCCCACGTCCTACATGATTACCTAAGATCCAATTCTTCTATGAACTTTGCATAACAACTAAAACATCTCTCCCCTTGATCTCCTGCCTATAAAACTCCCTCATCCTTTGTCTTGCCTGTTTGTACTATAAACGCTTTGTGCCAGAATTATCCTTCAAGACACATCCAGCGCTGAGCATGGAGGCCTTCCTCTGCTGAGGAAAAGGACAAAAGCAACGTGAAGGAGAATTGCTCAGGTGTACCAGTGTCACAAAAACAATTTCAGAGCTCCATTTTCAAATAATTTTCAAATCATGTGGCTAGAAGCACAATCTTACATTGGCATGTAAAACATAATTCAGTAGTTACAGGGAAAATGGTGCTTCATGTACCTCAAAAGACAGATTTCTGCAATTCAGAAAGGTTCCTGGACCGATCTGACAGATAAAACAGGTCACACACCAGTAAAAGTTTGAAAGAGAGGGTTTATCTCTCAATTGTAAATTCAGCAGTAAGTTTCTAAATTCATCCAATCTAAAAATGAGAACAGGTATGGTCTTCTTTGCACATCATCTTTGCAATAATACTTTGTTTTTACAAACTAAGAAACACTCAATACATAGCAACTAAAAAGTTGTGCCAGCACTTCCTTTATACATTCATTTACCAGTCTGAAAATTCTTAAAACATTCAAACATCTTGAAAACCGGCAAAAAGTTTCAGTAATAAATAAAAAGGTTATACAGACCTTGCCATAAGGAGTGTCAACGTATTTTTCTGTTCTTCCTTCTAAGATATCCGGGTCATCCAGGCCAGTTCCACCGATAATTCCAATCTTACACAGAAAGTACATATTAGTCTTCTTGCAATTCACATGTAACTGCATCCCTGAAAAACTAACCTGGAAGCTACAAAACATATCTTCTTCTCAAAAATAAAGCTAGACTACAGATCAACAAAGCATAATATGCCCACCACACTTTTCCAGATTTCAAATACCTGATTTTAAACAACTGTATTTGGCTTGTCAATTCTTACCCCAGGATTATCCTCTTTAAGATACAAAAAAAAAAAAGAAAAAAGAAAAAAAAAAGATGTGCCATTAAACATTTATTTCCAATATAAAAATTAAGACTGCTATTTGGAAATGCCTGTATTGAGTGAGAAATACATGTAGAAAGCCTATTAAATCAAAGGCTTCTGGTTAATTGGACAAAAAGTCTTACATATAACCACCATACTGAATATCAGGCTGCCATAGTTTTAAACCCAGCTTAAAAGTTAAGGAAGTTAAGGACCACACAAGCCACTTGCTCAAACTCCACTTTTTTCCTCCCGCGCTCTGGTGGAATGGGATCAAAGTAAAACTTGTATTTGATACAAGAAAAGTTTAATAACTGAAAATAAAGTAAAATATGATAATAAGGGTAAATGATAGTAATAATGATAAAAAGGAGAAAAACTAGTGATGCACAATACAATTGCACTGCACCCACTGACTGATGCCAGACCCTCATTCTCAAACTCAGAATGGCCACCCTCTGGGTAACTCCCTCGGTTTATATAGTGGGCACAATGTCCCATGGTGCAGAATAACCCTTCAATCAATTTAGGCCATCTCCCAGCTGTGCTCCCTCCCAATACTATTTGCATACCCTTTCACTCCCTCCCTGACAGAGCATGACACAGGGAATAAAGAATTCCTTCATTCAGGAATAACATGACTCAGCAAAACCCAAAACATCAGTATGTTATCAACACCATTCTCATTCTGAATCCAAAACACAGCAGTGGAACAGCTACTGAGGGCAAATTAACTTCACTATAGCTTCACTATAGCTGTAACCAGGACATATTCTATATGGTATTATAACTCCAAAAGAACTTTTCGGAAAAAAATTAGTCTTTTGTATTGAGTCAACAAAATCTAAGATGTTTCCCAACTAAAATCTGTGTTGTGTTTCGATTTGCCTGTGATTGCACATTCCAGATAAAAAAAATGCATCTGATTTTTTCTGTTTGTAGTTCATAATTGAAAAGTAACTTGGTTTTTGTCTCTCTAGGGATAATTACATTTTCAATCACGTCAAGTTTTTTCTTGAGTTCAGAACACTTATAACTCTTTGGATGGAATTGTTAATGTCAAACTTTTCTCAACTGAAAGCTTAGTAATGTTATTTAAAAGTGATGTCTGTCATTTACCACACACAAGAGAAAATTAGTACTTCTTTTTTTTCTTCAATGTGACCAATTGTTGCAAAGTTTGTATCACTTTCAAGTTGAATATATATCATGACTGATTTGCTTGTCAGGGAAGAACAAAATCTGAACCATTCTGACATAACTTATTACCACAAAGACTGAAAACGTCCCAAGAAAAACCTCCAGACTTCACTATATAACACCTTCCTTCCACAACACACACAGGGCTGCCTCTTACTCTAGCTTTTTCTTACTTTCACTTTCATAGAGACCCCATCTGTTCAACCACTGTATTAGCTGGCTCTTAAGCACTTCTTTTCAACAAGCAGAGGCTCTGTGGTGCTGGTTACATGTGAACACCTCTCTAACAAAGCTTTCCACACCCGGTGGTGTAAACGCTGATATGCTGAGATAGTTTTAAGGGATCTTCTACTTCCTTCTGCTACCCTCCTGTGGCGCACGAGAAGAAGTGCAAAGGAAAACAGCAGTACTAATCCACATACTCTGACACTGAATACACACACAAGCCTCAGGAAAGACCTAGATCGGTGTTTGAAGTAGTATTGATGGGTCTGTTCCCATGTTACTCGTGTTGCCTAGCGATCACAAAGGTTCCAACTTTGATCGCTCCTGGAAAATCTTGGAAACTACACATGCTTTAGGATGAATAACGAATTGCCTCAAGAATCTTGGAAGGCATGCAACAGGAACAATCACACAACTCAAAATCAACAAAAGACTATCTTTAACACTGTGCATGCCTACATCCGGTAAACACTGGTAGTTGCTACATTAACAGAAGACAGGACAAAAATGGTGCCCTTTAAATTTTTTTCAACCTAGGCGAAAAAAAAGGTTCCTTCAGCAACTTTACTAGTTTTAGCGGGATAGAACACTTGTTTTACTAGTGCCCTATGACTTATGATTCAAAAGGGAACTGAACTTTTACATCTAGCAAAGTGAAAGTTGTTGGGACTGAGGAAAAGTGTACAATGCTGTAGAGAGCAGCTACAGATGCAGGACATAAAAGTTATTTTGGAATGGCAATGCTTTAAGGTTATTATAAACACACAGATCCATCAGAGCAACAGACTGCTCCTGTACAGAATGCAGCACGCCTGGCTTGTGGCAGCATAGGTCCGGTATGGTTGCTCTCAAATTTGTTCTCAGGCTCTGTAACCTTGCTGCTGAAGCAGCACCAATGTGTGCTTTGGCTGCACTGTTCAATTCCTGTGTAGGCTTTTACCCCAATAGCCATGCTGCCAGAAATGGCAGACTGCAATGAGCTTGCAAAATATTCAGAGCTCCCTGGGTGCAGAACACAAAGCATGTATAAGTGCCGTCTTATTCACTGCAAACTTACCTCAGTGGCAGTCTGGACAACCCTCAAGCCACCTAAGGCAACACCAGCTAAAGAAATTGTGGGCTCACTTACAATTCACTGCAGAGCTACTTCAGTAAAAGGAAAGTTAAGCCAGTAGAGATTTTTGAAGTAGCTGCTTCTCCAATCATGTAAAGTCAACTTGGAGACGACAGCTCTAATCCTAAAATTATTTTTACTTGATAATTATTTTTCCTCCAGTTTACATGATCTCCAGAAATACTATCTACATCTGGGAACTAGACACAAAAATCTGATTCTATACTAAATTCTGCTTTCCAAACCTTCTAGTGAATTATCAAAATGAATGCAGATGCTCTAGGCTCAGTGGGAAAGATAGCCTGTCCTGGTTCTGGCCAGGACAGGATTAATTTTTGCAGTAGGGTGGAGGGCCATGACTAGGACCTGGAGATTATCCTGTATGATATTGTATCATTTTCCAGAAACAGCGGAAGGGGCCCCGGGTCAGGATAGCATGACAATTGGGTATTTTGGGGCTCTGCATAGTGGTGAGCAGCTGCATATTAGCTGCTCACCTCTCTTGATTATACAGTTGCTGTTACTGTTTTGTTTTCTTATCTCATTGTTTTTTCTTATTTCAACCCATAATCTACACTTTTTGTGCCTCCAACTCTCCTCTCATTCTGCTGCAGGGGGTGGAGAGATGCACGGTTTGAAGTGGTTTCAGTGGGAACACTAAATTGGAGAGCATCATGTCTATACCACAGCACCCCTGTCAGGGCTGCTGAGCTCAGTTCCCACCTACCAACCCAGGCATTGAACATATGGGAAGACAGAGAGGATGTGACCAAAGAACACTTCCACCACTCCTCAAAAGCCAGAGGACTGACCTAACACCTAGGAACGACTTCAAGAATGGAAAGATGTAAGACTGTATTTTCCATTCCAGACTTGGCATCCTACAAAGGGACACAACTTGTAAAAACTTGTAAAAGTTAACAGAGGCTGTATTGAAGGTTGTCTCGAATTAAACCTCAAGTAAAATGGCATTACAGTAGAGTCGATCTCAAACACTGGGATGAAGAGCAACAGAAGTGAAACCTAAAAAAAATATATCACACCAGTAACTAGAAAAATCAAACGTGTCTCTTGGTGATCACTTCCTCCCATCAAGGGCACCAATTGACAGTGATCAACAAAGAGACAGGACCCGCACTTGCATAATGAAGAGACAAGACCCCTGTTTGATGCAAGCATGAAGCTGATTTATTGATTTCACACATCCATATATACACCTTTTCAACTATAGCTAAAAATAGCACAACCACATGATTGGTGTTTCTAAGTAACATTACTTAATCAGAGCTCTGTACAGACCTGTACAGACCAGCACAGGCATATACGGTCTTGCATGATTTAACTTCAACAAAGCACACCACACACACCTTTTTTGCTTTTCTATTCAAGGTTCTGCCTCAGCTAGCCGGGGCTTGTGGCCTACCAAACCACGTATATCCACTTCAGCCATGAGTTGAGCCCTCCAGCTGTATTTCTACTGTTTCTTTGTGGAAGTCCAAGTAACAATCACACTGAAGTGTATACCTTTCTTTACATGGTGTTTGGTGAACTTCTCCAAGCAGGTTAAAGACAAAGGCATAGAGATATCAGTGCAGTAACAGCCTACACTTGTTCACCTGCGAGTCTTAAACAGTAGTACATGTCACGATCACCTATGGGACTTTTTGACAGCTAGCCACCAACAAACCATTCTGTATTCTTCCCTTCTGTTTTGGGGATACTGAGAAAGGGGTGAGGATGGCATCACAAATAATTTTGCTTCAAAAGACATAAACTTTGAGCTGTGTGTAATTTACACTTAAGAGAATAAATCTGTATATTGAAGACAGGTCATAACTGCTTTCTATACCCAAAACGATTGGGATTTTTCCACTTCACCGCAGAAAAATAATGCGCGTTGGTGAAAACTAAAATTCCAGCCTGAGCACGGGCCTTCTCACCCCGGTACCATCACCGCTCTGAGCAGCTCTTCAAACACACAGGAGGCAAGTCTTAAGAGAGTAAGTTTTGCACTGTTCACTTCTGCCAAAACTTAAGAGTCCCGTGCACGTTTGATAACAGCCCTCTCGCGGAAAAACCCAACGCACCGTACACGGGTCAGACATACGGAATAGATCTCTCCGGATATAAAAAAAAAAAAACCAAAAACCAAAAAAGCAGAACCCGTCTCTTCCGGGACGGCCGCGGGCGCCGCTGCACGGGCCGGGCAGCGCTCGGGCGGGCGCCGCCCCCACAGCGGCACGGCCGCGCTCCCGGGCCCGCTCCCGACAGGCGGCGCAGGAGCACGGTGGGAAGGCGGCAGGAAGAGGGGAAGGACGCAGCGGGCAGGAGGGAGGGAGGAAGGAAGGAAGGAAGGAAGGCAGAGCCTCTCGGCATGCGCCCGGCGGCTTCGGGAGAGCAGCGGCGCGGCCCGCGCCACCTCGCTCCCGCAGCGGCCGCCAAAGGGCGGCGGGGAGGGTTTGCGGACGGCGATGGACGCCACCTCCTCCTTCGTGAGGCGCGGCTGGGCGGAAGCGCGCTTACCTTCACGGGCAGCGAGGCGGCGGCGGCGGCCATGCTGGCGGGAGGGCGGGGCGGCGCCGCGCGCACCCGCCGCGCTCCCCGGGCGCTCCCCGCCGCCAGGGGGCAGCACCCGCCCGCGCTGCGGCCCCGGAGCGCCCGGGCGGCGCGGCCGGCTCGGGCCTGCGGAGCGTGAGGCGAGGGGCGCCCGGCCGCGCTGAGCGCCGCTCGGTTGGCGGGCTGCTTAACCCTTCCGAGCTGCATGCGCCCCTGCGACTCTGGGAGCCTCCGCTGCGGGGAGCCGGAGTGGTGCTGCGCGGGTGTGACTGAAATAATTTGACTTCTTAAAGGTGCAGCCGTGTGCGCAGATTGCCCAATCCTAGCTCCGTCTCTCCGAAAACCTAACTTTCACAGGGTCTGTATTTCAGTCAGACCACCTTTCCATATTCCTGGAAACTCAGCTATTTATTTATTTATTTATTTATTTACTTACTTACTTACTTACTTACTTACTTATGTACTTCCCCGCCATTCAAATCCTTGAGTTTGCCAGCAGAGGTGGAGTTAAGCTGCGCCACATAAATCCCTGAAGCGTCCTATAAAGCAGTGAGACGAAGCGACAGAGTGCTAATTAGCCCTGCAGTGCCAGATACGGCAAAATGAAACCGAAAGTCTAGCCCTAACCTACATGAAAATTCCTAATTTAGAATGTATTTAACTAAGTAGAAGAGGTTTGTTTTAAATAAAAAAAAAAAAAATCCAATTACTTTAGAATTTTAATGTGCTCCAAATTAAGGGCTGTCTTTTCAGTATGCGAAAATATGTCTGAGAACAAACTGGAGCGTGCTTTGCAAAAAAAAAAAGTTCTTTTTGAAGTACACATACATAGAAAGTTTACATTTGTTTAGCTCTCCAAGCTAAACAGAGCTTTAAATTATAAAAAAACACTTTCATTGTGTATTAATATTACAATTTTCCTATCTGTGGTGGTTTTCTTGTTGCTACAAGTCCATACATTTAGGAGGAACATTTGTTTTACTGTACCATAATCCTACATTTTGAATCAATAGTTTGTATATATTTATGCTGTAGGTAGTTACAAATCTGGATATATTTTTATAAAATGTATAGCTTTCAAAAAGAGTCACTATCTTGTTAATTGGAATACTTGCTTGTAAAAGTGTTCGACATATTTTCTTTAAAGCAGCTTTATCTACTGGAGACACCTTGGCCAGCTAGACTTTCTATTTTCACATGCCACTCAGTGCTACCTGCCTCTTAAAAAACTGTCACACATCTGCTATTAAATGCAGGCTCAGATTTGGCACTGGACATATGTCCTACATTTTAACTGCTAAGATCTTGAGGCGGTTCTTTGTATACCAAAAGGAACAGATATTCGTATAACTTAAGGCAATCACAGCTAGTGCTGAACTCGTGCTTTAGCTGGAATGTGCTCTCTGTGCAGCTTTAAGCACTTTTTAAACATTTTTTTTCTTTTTTAAACACTGTCTTCAGTGTGTGCTAGTGATCTTTGTGCTCTGCTGGGATGTTCGTGTCCACGACAGAAACATTCTTACTGCAGATCACAATGTAGAGCATACTGATAAGAAATTTGCTTTGGAAAATCATGATATAAAGAGAGAAAGAAGGACATGAGTGATGCTTCGTGTTAACTTCTTTAGGTGAAGTTACTGTTTTTCAGGTAAAGTTGTTGCTAACTTCTTTTATGGCTTTAGTGTGTAGCCATAATACCACAATATGACTGAAATTTACCGTGTTTTTCTTGTTCTGTTGAAGGTGTATGTTCTGCTTTTAGTGTACAGAATCTTTTAATGAATAATTCTTGGCAATTCTTTGCATTTAATCCTACAATTCTCCTCTGCTGAATTGCTTATAAAAAGATGTGTCTGCTGTGTTGCAGTATTCATCTTTGACCACAATTACGTGCAATATATTTGTTTTTTGAATATGAGAGTTCATGTTGCTTAAATAGTATTGAAAGTGTTCACTGTTTGCACTCTCAGGGACTGGAAGTTAAAAAGTTGGTTCTTACTCCTCTTTAAAACGCCTGTCTTCTACCTGTGGATTCTCTGATGCTTTGTGTGTTTTGTAGGAGTATTGCTCTGCATAATCCTCCCCATATATCCACATTAAATCTGAACACTGAGCAGCAAGCCAAAAAGACTGCTCATGCTGGATTGTTAATGACATAGATACTTGAAGAAATGTTGAGCTGGAAGCTCAAAGAAACCTTCATTAGATGGACTTTCTGAAGATGGCTGGTCTGAACAACTGTTTTGGCACAGTCCAGACAAGGGATGGACAGCTTAGATTCAGAATCAGAAAAGGAGCTGAAAAACAGCACTCTTGAAGTACTTTTTGACATTTAATACCATGTGAATTTCAGTTTAGCAGTTTACTAGAAAAAAAAAAAGTGTATAAATATGAAATTTTGCATGTCTTCAAGTGAGATGTTTATCAAAAATTAATGAGTTCCCATTACTTACCTTAGAACCTAGGTTAAGGCATACATGTATTTATGCCTTCAAAATTAGTTAACTGATCAGTGACACATAAGAAGCAGTGCTTTGTGAAATGAACATTTTAAATGCTTTCATTTCTGTACACCGTATGCTTTTGATATCTCAGTTTTGAATAGCTTAAAATTAAAATACTGTTATAGGATTGAGAGGTGAAATCTAGTTCAGTGACTGCTCATCAGGAAAATAATCCAGAAATATTTAACACCACCCTTATCATTGTGAGTAGTCAGCTTTCTACAGCAGCCATTTGAATTTGGAAGCAGGTAATTGAACACCATCCCAACAAAACCAGAATGTTCAGGAAAACACAATGAACACAAACTATTAAAAAAGATACTTGTTACAGGATTACTAGAAAGATTGCGATTTCAGTTCACAATTCTATTTATGACATTACAGAAAATAACACCTTAAAATAAAGTGATAGCTTTGTATTTTCCCAGAGATTTCCCTTTGTACTTCACATTCTAAATGATGAACTGTAAATCCAGTTATCGGAATAAGCAGGAACACTTAAATGATGTTTTATTTTTTTCAAAAATAAAATAAGTGCACAATTACTTGAAATTTCTCTTCTTTGATTTAGACCACTCAAAAAATACAAAAGAGCCTTTAGATGAAAACAGGTAATTTATAAAGCAGATGAATGCCTTTCAAATTTAAATGTAAAATAATTTTTAATGTCTCAAGGGAGTTTTTTGGAAGTCTATGTATAGTCAAAACCTGAAAACCCTGAGAGTACTTAGAAGCCTGGGAAGACCTGACAATTTAAGTCCCCCACAACTATTATAACAGTTGGTCGTAGGGTCGACAGAGCTTGGAAACTTTGATCAAATGAACAGAAACATTATTGTTAGTGTAAGAAACACTTTGATTACAAAAGTAGTATATTATTTAGGTAAATATAGAAAACAGTCTATGTATAAGAAGACAATTCTTAACAGTACAAACCAAACCTGAGAAAAAGTCTGTTGTGGGCAATTAGGACATAGTGACCCTTGAATTTTAATCCCTCCTCAGACATCAAATACTTTCATGCATGTAAGTAATTTAAACCCTGTCCCTCCTGAAGTCAGAATCGTGATGGTAATCAACCTTAACTGTTAAGGGGTGTTCAGCTTAGCCAGAATGTATCTGTGAGAATGCTTTGAAGATGAAAAGCTCTGTATCAAGGTAAAAGGTCTTACTTTTTTATTACAACAAAAGTTGCTGTAAAGAAATAACAGTGCTGTGTACACATGGCTGAGCTTTGAATTGCTTTCGCTAATGTTACTTCAAAGAAACAGTATTTGCATGGAAGAAGGGAAAATAAAGCCTCAGTCAAGTCCAGTTTACCTTCTCCATTCATTCATGCCGATCTCACTGTCAAGAGTTCCCACTATGCTGTACTGCTTGTAGACTTTGTTGTTTCTGGCCTGCAGGTTCACAGAATGTTTTCAATAGTGATGGAGTGTTATACGCATTAAAAGAAGAGTATTCTTCTGTATTCTGTAAGACAAAATTTGACCCAAAAAAGAAGTCATATTTGCCATTTGCTCTTACTGTGAAACTAGCTTTCTCTTTCACATTCCATGTTAATTGCTCCTGCATACTGGAAACAATTTTCTGGTCCCTGTCTCCAGAATAATGATTTATCATTCCAACTGACTTAAAAGAAAAATTAGTTTCTGTGTTTGGTGTTAGGACAAATAACTTTTAAAGCATAAATAAGAATAAGGACTACTATATGTAAGCATCTGAGTCAGGTTCAGGAATATTTGAAAACCTAGGTTTCCAACTCTTTATTGTGATCTGCTACCTAAACTAGTGGTTGTACTAGCTTATGGTTCCTACAGGCATCTCTGTGGAGCATGACATCTGTGAACCCTCAAAAGCATGCCAGCAAAATGCTAACTGAGCAAGTTCAAAATACTTTCATCAGGTGCTGAGGACATCTGTCTTTACACTGACTGCTGTGGGATTGTAACACTTTGCATTGGTCCATCCATTTGTAAAATGAGCAGTTGGGTTTTCCCTAATTTTAAACTAGTGGAAGTGTCGGAAGGGACCATTTTAGTCAAACAAACAAATGAACAAACAAACAAACAAAACAAAACAAAAAACAAAACAAAACCAAAAAACCCAAACAACAACAACAACAAACAAAAAAAACCAGAAAATTCCTTTTCTAGCATGATTTTTTTCTCAAAGATGAATAATGATTACCTCATCATATTGAAAGCTGTGATGTGCTTCTTGTGCACTAAATACCCTTAATTCAATGAAGATTGCACTATCCAAAGACAGAACAACTCTGTCATTTACAAAAGAGAGTTTTTCATCTTATAGGTGATTTACTTATATAATAATTCTGAAAGTGCCTGTGCAAAGAAACACACACTGTGAGCTCAGGTATGTAAAATCTGCAAGATAAGATAGTGGAGTTCAGAAACTTGACTTCTGATATTATTGACATAAGCTAGTTCAGAAAGTAATATCCATGCTGCAATTATGCAGTCATACTTTTCTTCCTGATTGTAATGTACTGACTTGAAGTCCCCATTATCTTCAGTGATGCTACAGGGAAAAGGGAACCTCAGATCATACAGGGAATGGTTACAGAATATGAGCATTATTGTTATTAATAGCTGCATTGGTCTGCTAGTGTTAGGATGTGAGCAATTCTCTCTAATTTGGTCCTCATACCAGTTAATTAGTTTTTGTTCATGAAGTACACGAATGCAAACATATCACCTGTGCATAGAAGTGCTTACAAAACTAGTGTAGGTAGCTAGAGTAGAAGCTGCCTTCTCATGTGGTTCGGCTAGAACTTGCTCCTCTACCTCATGCTTCTACTTCCAGCATTTTTGCTAGCATACATATCAGCTTAGCTCCCACTACACAGGTATTAAATGAGGAGAAGAATGAAAAAGAGTGGCCTCCATATTTAATTGGTTTGTTCAAACCCCATCTGGATTTTGTTTTCCCATAACCACTCTTTGACTGCATCTCGACTTCAGGTGCCTTCCTTGGTTCTGCTCAGGCATCACTTCTGTATGGTCTTAATGACTAAAAGTTAGGTCCTGGTAATTGCAGGCTGCTTCCCAGGGGACTGGCCCAGGAGGTGCAGTGACTCAGAGGCATGTGCTGGAGGCTGCTTCCCTGCCTCCCCCTGGCCATGGGTATGCAGATACTGCTGACCTAAGGCATCCTTCAGTTATTACATGCCCATCCCACACAGCTGTGCTCTGACTGGGACCAGATCTTCACCTTTTTCACGCTTCTGCCTGCTCACAGAGGCTCACAGTACCATTTCCCTATGGTTAAATCCTTGATCCAGTCAGTCCTTTGTGGAGGTGAATAGGTTCTGAGCATTCAACGCTTAGTTCTGAGGTTTGACAGTGCTTCTAGCCAACAAATGGTGTTTCTGTGCCAAGTAAAACCAGCACTCTTATATGTGTGTCCACTCTAGGTACATATTATGTCATTCAGCAATGTGATTTACCTCTAGCAGCAGAAGAGATCCTTTTTATTATATGGGTAGCTTCTTTGCTAATGTAGCCTGTGTGGCAGTGTTGGCTAAACTGTGATGTATGCCATCTTTTAGCTCATCATTCAGCTTTAAATAGCAATTCATTATTTGTGTGCATGTTAAATGAAAAAAGAAGCTTTTTAAAATGTCTTCTTCATATTGCCATCTTCCAAAATAATAAAGGAAGCTTGAGATGAGAAGGTGAGAGCTTAAAATACAGTTTAATTCACTAACTATTGTAAAATATTTGGAGGGAAGCTAAAGAAGTATTTAAAATCTTATGCATGATATTTTAGTTGATCTAAGTTATGTAGTGTCATGAGGAGTAAAATAAATCCCCTGGTCAGAGAACATATTACTTTCTAGCTGGGGAAAGTGATAACGCTTTGAATAATGAGTTGGTGTCTTCTGGTATCTATTGTCAATGGCATTCATCTCATTGTAGTTTAGAAATATACAATATTTTTAAAAGGCATCTCCTAACAACTTCCAAATGAGATGGTAAAGCTACTTATGAATGATAGGCTGCAGGGTTGATTAAAGAAAAAATAGTCAATGTGTCAAAATACTGAAGATCTCAGCTGGTGCTCAGGTCTCTAAGTAGGTGATCAGTTAATGGAGAGAGCTGCACACCTTGTAGTGAGATCAAAGTACCCCAAATGTCAAGAGAGATATCAGGAGTAACTTTCATGCTGTCCCTGTTACAGTGTGAGTCTTTGGCAAATCTGAGCAGGAGAGTTGTGGTGTGGTATAAGTAGTTCTGCCAACGTCTGCACATCTGTAAAGAGAAGGGAAAGAATTTAATTTTTCAGGAGAATTCTCTGGTTCTCAATCCATCACCGAGGTGCATCCTGAGACATCACTGCTCAGGCATCTGAGTGTCATCCAGTTTCAGGGCGCAAGGAAAAAATCTCTTTGATTCTAGTCTCCATGCTGAGGAAGCTTCCCTGTCTGACCACCCAGGAGCCACTCTGGCAGTCACATTCACACCACCTGAGCTGGGACTGAAGCCCTTTCACAGCTACACCCCTCACACTCACATTCAGACCAGGATTCCTCAGCAGCTCAACCCCAAGTTTCCCATAACAAAGTCTCACATGTCCAGATCCTTAAAATAGTTTAATCTTGGTGCAATAACTAAATAACAACAGCTTGAGCTGGTGCCTCTGAGCAGGGACCCTGAACAGATGAACCCCTGGGCTTTTCTACCTTCACAGTCTAAGCACACCAAAGTCTCCCTTTTCATCCAGAGCCCACAGCTCCTGCTGCTTCTCGGTGTCTTATCACCTGGCCAGGACATGGTGCCCTTTAATGTGCAAAGGGTCTTGTGTTCAGACACGGGCTCCTCCTGTCCCGACAGAGCCCAGCCTGCAGCTTGCACTGCAGCTTGCACTGCAGATTGCACTGCAGATTGCACACAAAGCTGCCTGCACTGAGTGTATTTAACATCCATCAGATGCTCATGCGACAGAAGAGTTTTCAGCAGCTGTAATTTTGTCTATGAAGGAAATCCATCTAATTTCCACTATTGGTCTTTGAGCAAAATTTAAGGGACAGATTTAAGGTAAAAATCAATATTCTTGGGATAAACATTTTTTTCTGGTTTTGTTTTTTTTTTAGCTGCTAAAATAAGTTGAACATGATTAACAAGAGTATTGATGTGCAGGCTGTTTCTCTTTTGAAAGTTTGCTGTGCTGTAGTCACCAGTGTATCTTCAAAAGAAAAGTATTTAGAGTAGATGAGTAAAAGTGTTAAGACAGTGATTTGTAACTGCACAGAATGAGTTGAGATGGTCTCTGCTTCTAAGAGCTTGCTGTTTATAGTGATCCAAATGGGCAGAGAGGAGAGACAGAAGCAATCGAAGATACTGGAGCAATGAAAATGTGGAAACATGAGAATCCCATGTCTCATCTTTCCCAATCCCATACTTCTTCCACTGAGCCAGACTGTTACAGACTCCAGGCATCCTTAAGCAATGACAAATAGTAGTTGTCCAAATCCTAGTTTTGAACTAATTTCAAATTAAGGATTCACCCTGATGCTGCTGTGCCCTCATTACCCCGCCAGCACCCCCCCCCCACCCCTATGCAGGTCAACCACCTGCACCCCTCCCTTCTTAAGAGGGCTTTGCCAAACCTTCCCCAGCTTTCCTTGGGACAATGCATAAGACAGATTTAAATTTCAATTACTTCAGAGAGTTCTCAAAAAACTCTGGAAAGCAGAAGGGAAGCACCAGAAGACTGATTATCTCTAGAGTTGATCTGCTTGAATGAAACAGGAGCCTAAAAACCCCCATGTGGATGAACAGTTTAACAAGTTTCTGAGCCCTGTGGAATCACAACTGTGCTTCTAAAAACGTTTTTTTTCCCCCTCATTTTCTCATGTAATAGGAGTGGATTTATTTAACAAGGTTGACTTCTTTTTCTAAGCAATTAATAGTAATCTTCAGATGAAGAAAGGGACAGGGTTGTACTGTGGTGATTGATGTGTCTTGTAACTGAAATGAATGACCAGTTGAGTTTAACAGGTTTCAGCAAACTGAAAATCTGTTACCTGTGTACAACCCTGAAGCTGCAAAGAAGGTTTGTGTGTCCTGCTGTGAGGAAAAAACAGAGGTCTAGAAGGAAACAATACAGAAACATATTGCAGGCCCCTTTAGGTATGCTCACAGAAGGCCTATGATTCAAATTTGTGCAAAATTAGGAGTTTGTGGTGGGTTGACTCTGCCTGTGTGCTTGGTGCAAGCCACTTTGCTACTTCCTTCCTCAGAAGGACTGGGGGAGAGGAGAAAGTAAGATAGAAAAAACACATGGGTCAAGAATAAAGGCAGTTTAATAAAGGAAAAACAATGGCTGCACATGGAAGCAGAGGAAAACAACAGATTTATTCTCTACTTCCCATCAGCAGGTAATGTCCAGCCATCTCTTGGAAGTAAAGCTTCTATACGTGCAACTGCTGTAGAAGACAAACATGGTAACAACAAATGTCATCTCACCCCCCACTTCCTCCTCCTTTCCCTTTGTTTGTATTGTTGTATTGCCGACCAGACATAATGTGATATGAAATATTCTTTTGGCTAGTTTGGGTCAGCTGTCCTGGCTCTGTCCCCTCCCAAGATCTTGCTCATCTCAGCCTAATGGTGAAAAGAGAGGCTGGTGCTGTGCCAGCACTGCTCAACAGCAGCCAAGGCACTGCTGTGTTGTCAACACCTTTCCAGCTACTAATGCAAAGCACAGCACTGTGAGAACTGCTGTGGCAAAATTAACTCCATCTCAGCCAGACCAAATACAAAGCTTTACAGTCCAAAGGACCACATGGTCAAAGAGCCTTTCTCCCAGTCCTGAAACAGGATATGCCACATTTTATGAATTAAGGTAGGAGTTAAAACACAAAAATATTGTTGGAGAATGCAT
>WBND01000921.1:73476-113187 GCA_013398595.1 Tychaedon coryphoeus
CATCCCCCATGGATCCCCATGGGCTGTGGGTAGATCTCTGCATCCCCCATGGATCCCCATGGGCTGTGGGTGGATCTCTGCATCCCCTGTAGATCCCCATGGGCTGCATGGGCACAGCTGCTTCACCGTGGTGTGTCAGGGCTCTGCACCTCGGGCTGCAGGGGAATCACAGTTCCAGTGCCTGGGGCACCTCCTGCCCCTCCTTCTCCACTGACCTTGGTGCCTGCAGAGTTGTTCTTCTCACACATTCTTCTTCTGCTCTTCTCCGGTTGCAGTTTCAACTCCGCAACTCTATTTGATTTTGAATTTTTCTTAAATCTATTATCACAGAGGCCTTACCATCATTTTTAATTGGCCCAGCCTTGGCTGGCGGCACATCCATCTTTGGAGCCACCAGGGATTGGCACATAGGAGAAGATTCCACCATCTTATCATAGAAGGCATCTCTGTAGCCCCTCCCAGCTACCAAAACCAGGCCAGTAAATTTACTTAAAACATTCACCTCGTAATTACCAGTTGATACTCTGATTACTTTTGTATATAAATCTGGAATGACTTTTCCAGGCAGAAAATATTTCATTGCATTGATGGAGCTTGAGCACTGTGAAGGAAGAATATCATCAGAATTGAATGATAAAACTATTGCAGGCAAAATAAGCTACCTCCACATTAATGCATAAAGCTCAAGAAAATGTGGAGGAACTACAAGTCTTCCTACATGACAAAGATGTATGGTTGTTACTACCAAGATTTGTTAGCAAGACTTCAATGATTAAGGATTGACATTCTTGGTGGAGACATATTTACAAACTGGTAAAAGAGGATTAGTAGTGGTATAATGATGATTTTATCCAGTTTATTGATAGCTTAGTTTTTTGGGTTATTGAGTCCTGTAAACGATAAAGTACTGGATAATTTTTTTTTTTTTAAATCCAGTATATTCAGATTTTAGAGCCAGTGCATTAAAGGATCTAGAGCATAAGGGTTATGAGGAGCAGCTGAGGGAGCTGAATTTGTTTAGCCTGGAGAAAAAGAAGCTCAGGGGACAGCTTATATCTGTACAACTGCATGAAAGGAGGTTGTAGGGAGATGGTGGTCAGTCTCTTCTCCCAAGTAATTAGTGACGGTATGAGAGGAAATTACCTCCAGTTTTACCTGGGCATGTTTAGATTGGATATTAGGAAAAATCTCTCCCTTTAAGGGTGGTCAGGCACTTGAACAGGCTAGAACAGGGAAATTGGTTGAGTCACCATCCCTGGAGGTACTTAAAAGACTTGTAGACCTGCCACCACCACTAATAGATCTTTGGATAGTTCCCAGAAGTTCTACTTCCTCTGTCACCAATGTAATACAAAAAAAGTGACTAATGCTGTGCAGCAGCTCATTCTGGTAAGGCTGGCATAAATTCAGTCACCAAATTAGCAGTAAATGTACGCAAATGATTAATGATCTGCTAATGTCTTCTCCGAAAATTTGGCACACACGTGCATAAATGAATGTACTTAACAATATGCAAATGCCAATGTTCCCAAGAAGAAGTTATTACTGTAGGGAGATATTTCTACACAAATGTAAATAAAACATAGTAAGGCTATGATATTCTGTAAATGAAAAGTGGGGGGAAAAAGCTCAAACTCTTCATGCTGAAAAAATGGCTGTTTCCATCAAATGTACCTCATTAAGCTAGCAAGTGTTTGAAACATATGTGCAGTCTAAAATCTAGTCAAGAATACATTTTGGGATAGGTCTAACTTTCCACAGTGCTATATGTTAAGATACCTTACATTTCCCCCCAATTTTGTGTTTAATTTGATGATTTTTTTGACAAAAATTTTTTAGAGTCAGCTTCCCGGGAAAAAAGAGTTTTTGTGATGAGTGATAAGAGACGTAACATTACTCAAAAGACATCTAGGCAATAGAGGGACTCAATCATGCAAACTGTAGTGCCCTCTGAGAATGTGACTCAGAGGTGATGGGAGCCATGAAACAGCTAAATTACAGGCTCTGCCTGGACCAAACTCTCAATTTCTGCAGAAATGGGATGGAAAAAAGGTTTAGGGAAAATTTACTGCCCTTTATTTTACCGTTTAGTTAGAAATACTAGCAAGAAAAACACCAAATGTCTTTATACACACACACCTGGAAAAATTACAATGTATTGTATTAAGTGCAATATATTGTACAATACAATATACGATACAATATATGATACAATATATTGTAGTAAGTACATTATGATACAATATAACGCATTATATAATATAATGTAGTACATTAGATATAATATATTATATGTTTTTTACTAGGCAGTAGATATGCAACTGCTCTTCTAGAAATTGTATTTAGCTTCATAGAGAAATCATTACTAAATATGGCTTGGAATGATACTCTTTTCCAAAGCCTTGGAAGAACAAGAAAATGACTATGTGAATGCTGAAAGGTCATATGAAGGGAAACCATTGCTCAAGTATTGTCTCCTAGTAAGATCATATGGAAGATATTTTCCATTCAAATAAGGGGTGTTGTTTTTTGTTTGTTTTTTGTTTTTTATTTTTTGGTTTTTGTTTTTGTTAGAATGTATCAGTAAGTGCATACAAAACATGACCTAGAAGTAGGTAAAATCAGGTTTGAAGTGCTCTTGGCCTCACTGGGTTCTGGTTGGGTGAGAGGAAAAGCACTAGAGAATGCAATCAGCTATGTCCTAAGGGAGTGATAGAGGTGAGGGTCCTGCATCCTGAGTCTTCCTTCTCAGAACCTTTGATAATAACTGTCTACTGTCCTAGCAAAACCAACCTGATGAGTTATACCCTCTGTTGTAGGTGTTTTGCCCTGCTCAGCCCCAACTCTGCAACCCCCTAGGTAGGGTCGGATTTACTATCAATACTTAGTAAAAAAATGTACTTGGCTCACTTTAAATGGTCCATGCTATGTCACATAGCTCACAAGGGACACATACTTTGTAAATTGCAAATGATATCAGGAAGCATCAAAGAAAGAAAAAAATTCTTATGTAAATATGAAAAACACAATATCTGTAGGGGTCTCTCTTCATAGGAGGGGAGAGTACCATGGACTAATAAAATATTAATGTAACTTTCCTTCTGTTAGCATAAGAAACATGTTTAGAATTCTCTATGATGAAAGACTAATATACTAATGTATAATATACTAATCATTGTCCTAGCCTAACTATAAAGCCTTACATTGATACAGAAATGGCCAGATAAAAACTTTCTAATACAATTTTGAGTATTAGAAAGCAGCATTCTTCATTGCAGTGTGCTGGTCACTCAGAGAATCCTTCCACTAACTGAGTGCCCTGACGGTTGGGTAAATTCTCAAAAGTGTGAGTTTTAATCATACACACTGATGACATACTCATTGGCTATCCCAGCTTACTTGATGTATGTATATTACTTTATTTTACATAGTTGCACCCCTTACTGGAAGTCCTTATGTGGTTCTTTGGGGTTTGTCTTCAATGTCCAGTGTCATTTTTAGGTGGCTGTTCCTCAACCCCCATTTTGCATTAGAGCAATATCATTGCTTTCTGTAACTTCTGCTTTGTCAGCCTTGCAAAGCTAAGCTGGCATCCTGTTGTGTTTTGCATGACTTTTGTTTGCTTAAGTTACATCCTTTGTTTCTCCAAAGCTGTGCTATTTTGTTCTGTCCTTATCAGAGTAAAATTACTTCTGTTCTACTGTCCTTAGCAATGTATTTGTAAGACAACAGTTAAACTATTGGTATTATCATGAAGAGATTTATTCTCTTGCTCATTTATCGTGATTTGTAGAACTTAGGACAAAAAGTGCAAAAATGGCATTGTTAGAATACATAGACCAATGAAAAGCAGAGATCATCTCTGACCTCTGAGTGGTTTCAGGGAATAGTGTCCCCTGGGGAAGAGCTGCAGAATGAAGATGCTATGATTTGTCACTTTTGGATCAGCTCAGCAAATGACTCAGTAATGATGAATCTGTCCAGAAAATTGAGTGACTGAAGGCCAGAGAGCCATACGTCATGTTGTATAAGCAGCTAAATGGAAAACCCAAGGATAACAAGGCTGGGGTCAGCAGAAGAGGGCCAGCATTGTTACCACCAGGTCATGAGCATCAGCTGCTGTGGTGGCTGTGCCCTTTACCAGATTATCCTGGCCATGTGCAACATCTGAAGCCTTAAACTATCAAAAGGGATGCTCAGGAGCAAAAGATCAGGATCTTGCAGACCTTTTAGCACCAGAAAAATCCAGGGATTTGGGTGCAGCAATCATAACTGCTAACTCTTCCATGACTGCATGCTGCTAAGGCTGTTGTAGATACCCACTGCCATCATCAATGTCATCTCTCAGTTATCTTAGAATTGAACAGTGCTACACTATGACTGCAAATACTGTTGTCATGCTTGCATTATATTCATATATATCAATTGCATAAACTATCACACTGCATATGTTTAAACACCATTATATAGATCTGGATGCACTACTGAGCCAATTAGAGAGGTTGGTAAAGCCTCTGTGATGACATATTCAAGAAGAAAATCAAAACAGCGCAAGAGCAATTTTTTCCAGGGATGGCAAGGCACTGCTGCTGGCACCCTTCCTGGCACAGCCTGTGGTGATGTGCTGCCATGGCTGCTGCCTTCTCAGTGCAGCCCTGGTGTGCTTTGCCATCCTGGCCACCCCTGGCCAACTGTGATGAGGGTGGAAGGGCAGGAGTGGTGGCAGCAGCTTCTCCTTCCCAGCACCCTGCTTGAAGAGAGGAGTTAAATAGCCCCAGCACTGTGGTGGCCACTACAAGCCATTTTTCTTCTAGCAGAGAAGAGGAGGAAGTTAGGACATGTGAAAGAAAATACGGTGACACCAAAGTCAATGGAAAAAAAACAACGGGGTAAAGGTGCTCCTGGCATCTGAGCCGAGATTCCTCTGCAGGCCATAGAGAAAACAATGGTGAAACAAATTGTCCCCCTGTAATACATGAAGTCCACAGGAGATCCAGAGATCCACTCGCAGCCCATAGGAAAAGTACTCACTCTGGAGCAGGTGAAAAAAAGAAGAAAGCTGTGATCTAGTGGGATACCCGAATACAGAGAGGGCCCTTGTTTCCAGAGATAGAGGGCCCTTGCGTCCAAACTAGAAGAGTCTATCCTTAAAAGACTGCGCCCCATGGATGAGAGACCCATGGCACAACAGTTTTGGGATAACTATTTGCCCATGGGAGGGACCCCACGGCACAGCAAAGACTCCCCTCCTTGAGCGAACAATAGAAAATCTCGAGTGATGAACTGACCAAAATGCCATTACCCTGTCTCCATGCGCTGTTGGTGGGAAGGAGGGAGGCACTGGGAGGGCAAAAAAGTGTTTCAAAGGCCTCTTTTACTTTTCATTGTACTTCTCTGTCTTTGTTAATAATACATTTACCTTATACCTTTAAATTTGAACCTGTTTTGCCCTTAAGAGCGTTTTTCTCCCTGTCCGTATCTCAACTCATGAGCCCTTTGCTAATTTGTTTCCTCCCTCTCCTCTCTACAACTGTAGCAGAAGAGGGTGAGGGAATGATTTTAATGGGTGCCTGGCATTTGACAAGTATCAAACCATGACACACATCTACAGGCATTTATTTCCTCTAAACTACCTGTTCCCCAGTAACCCATGTCTCACCCATGGCACAGTCTAGGGCATGAGCCAGGAACTGAAGTGTATTGCTTTCCTTTTCTTGTTCCCTTGTACTGGACCTTCTTAACATTATCTTGGCAGAGAGAAAGGGCTAGAAGCCCTTTGTCTTGGGTTGCAATACAGGATGTGGCCAGAAATGTGTATTCTATCACCATCTGTTGAAGACGGGTGGGGCAGTGACCCTTATCTCCGTGGCACATACTATCTGCTAATGGGCCATCTTTAAAACCAGGTGGGGCAATCATCTTTATCTTTTCCACAACTCATCCTCCCTCCAGGAAGAAATCATCTGCTGTTAATGGGCCATTAAGTCCCACTGTATGACTGATAAAATTACATCATCCCATTGGGAGATGCTCCAGCCAGGGGGAGGAACCAAGTCTTTCCTACCTAGATAAAAACTGAGATTTGGAACACCAAAGCAGCCTTTTCCACTGGATTCCGGAGGAAAACCAGACTTTCCCACATCCTCACTGGACGTTCAAAGGGAAACTGCCCCCTTCTACAGGAGCACTGCTTCAGCTGAACCACAGCTGCCACTACAGGAAGACTGCAGTCACCATTTAATGGGACTGCTACCAACACCCTGACTGCCAGCTGTCAGGTTGTATTCTGACTCTGTCAGTGTTTTTGGATTGCTCTTTGTAATACTGTATTTCTATTTTAATTTTCCTAGTAAAGAATTGTTATTCCTAATTCCCCTATCTTTGCCTGAGAGCCCTTTTATCTCAAAATTATACTAATTTGGAGGGAGGGGGTTTACATTCTCCATTTCAAAGAGAAGCTTCTGCCTTTCTTAGCAGACACCTGTCCTCCAAAGCAGGACACCCTTCTGGAAGCTGTACGTGCTACAGGTGTGCAGCTTATGCTATGTTTTACTGTCTGCTAAAAGCACTACTTATATCATCTGACTTTGCCAGCTTGTGACTGGCTCCTTCCCTGCCTTTTTGCCTGCCAGTGTTTACGGGCTCTCTTGAGAGGAAGTTCTTCCTGAAGAAGAAAGAGAAATGTTAGATTTTCTGTTCTGAAGAACAACTACTACACTTGACCTTCATCACAAGCTCGTGCATAGTCTTACATTGCTTCTGCCTCTCTTTGTTTACCTTTCTCTTCACCAGCTCTGTATCAGTATGTTTCTACTGAAAAACAGGTACAAGATGCAGTTTAGTGAGCATGGAGGGGGGATGGCTTTGAGGAGGGACACTGGACGTAGTGCTTACCTTTAAAATCTGTGTGAATTTGATCAATAATTATGTTTACATTAAAAAAATTGTATCTGTATCCCATGGCTTTTTGTCTGAGGTAGAAAAGTTGAATTCTCCAACTGGAGGGTGGAGGGAAGAGCAGGAGCCACAGGCAAGCCCCACTTTCTGAACCTAAGGAGTAGTGATCAGCATGAAGCTTGGCTGAGACTTCTGAATCAGTCCCTCCTGTGCCAATAATCTAAAAATATTCTATCTTTCAAAGCCTGAGTAACAATTACATGAGCACAGCTGCTACATAGAGCAAAAATGGGAGCCAATACTGGGCTGAACATTTCCACTTTCCAAGCATGTGCTTGTAAGCCAACCTGATGCGTGTCTGATTGCAAAAGTTTTTTTAAGTTTGTACATTTCACTAGTGATTTCAGCAGCATGATGATTGCAGAGAAAGCTAAGCTGATGACAGGAATTGAGTCTGGGACAAAGATGTGTATCTGTTCAAGAGGGAACACTTGGCAGAGCATAGAGGTGTGCAAAGGGAGAAGGTGAAAGATGAGAAGACTTAAGTCTGTAAGAAAACTGTTCTTCCTCTTCTAGAAGCCCTTGGATGCTATACTGTGTGGCTATTTATTTTTTCTCATGGCTGACTGACGACCCCACAGATGGATGCTGAGCTGTTCATAGCCCTGAAGCAGAGCCCAAGCCCTCTGGAGATCCTCAGCCTGAGCTGTAAAACTGCAGCTGTGGAGCAGTTGCTCTGTGAGGAGAACAGCTAATTAAAGCCAGTTTTATGTGGTGCAATGTGCTATATCCACATCACATCACATCACATCACATCACATCACATCACATCACATCAATCACATCACATCCTCTTCCAGGAGGGGAAACCCCTAGCTCTGATGGAAGCTCCGCCCTCAGCTTGGGCAGAGGACAGTGCATGACTAAAAAAATTACTATGCCTGATTAGCTGATAGAGGCCTATAAATTCACTTGACCTGTAATATTTTTTTAATGAGATATTCCTATTTAATCATCAAAGTTACAAAAATGAGAGAAACAAGGCAACCACTGACTACTCTAAGCCAATTTTATTCTCAAAAATGAAGTATTGTCCTGTGTCTCTCACATCTCTTCCAGAGGTTTTGAGCCATCCCTCTGTTTTGGCACACTTTCCCTACTTTCTTTCTGCTTACCTGCCTCACAAACTCTCAATCTGTAATATTGTATTGATTGTCTCATTGTCTGTTTTCTCTTTCTCACGAACGTGGCTAATCCAAACAATACATTTGTTTCTTCAGCTCTTAAAATGCACGATGTGATGAATGATTCTCTCTTATTGATAAGATGATTGATACTGCAGAGTAGCTCACAGTGCCAGAACTTCCTCCACCTCATTTTCTGCCATCAACTTTGGACTTTCTCTGTTGTTACCCCCTACACTCTGAGGAGAAATCAAATCACGCTAGTGAGACTTACAATCAGCTGGCTCACATTAGGATCATGACAGATGCATCTGTGTTACTGCCTTATTGTGTTCTATCAGGTCTCAAAAAAGCTGTTATTTCGCTCCATGTTTGCACAGCATAACTAAGCACTCTTAGACTTCCCGACAATACTAATGTGGTTCAAAACAGAAGGAATTTTTAAAAAGTGTCCTGAAACCACTGGTGATCACAAGCACTTGTGGTGTCATGTTTACTGTGGGAAGAGCAAAACTAAGCATTTTCACTTCTGGATATGAATTATTATCTTATAAATTCAGGTCTGCACTGACACAACATATAACTCAAATCATTAACCTTCAAGTCCTAAGGCACTTTACACTGGCTTAAAGCTGAGTGTCTTTTTAAAAGGTTTCAGGAATGTGCCTATGATCTTTAAAATTGTCATTTTATTTCAGTCTTCATGAAACCTCTGCACGTAGAAAAAACTCCTCACACATCCTTGATTTAATTCCAACAGTAGATGATGTCTTTTCAAATATTGCTGCAAAGGTTAAAGTAGACCTTAGGACCAGTGCAAATTGAACCAAGAGAATATGTGAAAAGAAAGCAACTTAGTTGTGTCAGCAAGAAAACAGAGAGGCTTTTTTTCACCTGGTTGAGTTTTTACATAGATTTGTTTTAATAAAAACCTTTATATGCATGTTGTCTCTTCATTGGGGAAAAAAGGCATGAGGACTCCTTATGATGTAAGATAGGCGGGGGCTATGAATAAAAAGACTGAATCTGCCCTACAGAAGTCATTTTACTTCTTTAGGTGTCAGCCTCTCCCATCAGAAAAAGTCAACGGTTCTGAGGCACTATGGTCAAGAATGAGCTGCTGCAGGAGCAGCAGGTAGTATTACTAATAAGAAGTTTCTGACAGATCAAAACCTCTAAGAGCGCAGAAAAAAATGGTGAATATACCACCATTACATTCCTAACAAAGCTGTTATTTCATGGACAGCCTTGTGGGAGGAAAGAGAGACTACCAGATAACTCAAAAAGAGGGTAAAGAAAATGAAAAACAAAGCATATGTACTTTTTGTATGCGCTGCTATTGAAACACTCAGCAACAAAATCCAAACAATCTCTTGGACATTTTGAAAACATTATGTCAACTTTGCCACCTCCCACCACACAATGCCTAACTCCTATGTGGTGTCTGCCCTCCTCCATAATGCATCAGAAATACATAATCATCACTGTTATAATTTTTTGTCAACTATGGTATTAGATCAGTTTGATCAGATGCAAGCAGTGAGGTCAGCATAATGCATTCAAATGATGACAGAAGCAGCTTGCTATGTGTAAAGGAGTTGGTTATTATATCACTTTTAAATTTATAAGTTCAGTTCATCTTAAGCTAAATATGTAGTTATTTAACAGCTGTTATGAATCAGCCAGAGAGAGGATTACTTAAAAAAATGTTGCAACAAATGCTTTAATCTTGAGCTACAATAGAAGAACAAGTCTGGTCAGATCATGTCTAATAAAGGTTGTGCTCCAGTAGTACTTTGGAGTTTATCACTGTTCACACAAAACAGGAGATGGTTTGATATTATTAATCTTGCCACCTTCATATTAATCCCAGAAATTTCAGAGATAGTTGGGAAAGTTTTTTTCAGGGCATAGGGCCATGCTTAAACACTTTCAGATAAGAAATTTTTACCAATGGATACTTAAGTGGTTTATCCTATGCAGAGGCCATGTATATTTATCATTAACTCATTGACTGATCATTAACATGTCATGATTCAAAGTTCTTGGGATTTTCCATGATGGTAATATGTTTTTGTGTCTTCATGTCACCTTTCTTGTAAAAATAATGGAGACATTGAGATATGAAGTCAGTGTGTTTTTGTCTGTGTCCTTAACATCTAGCTAAGAAGCATAAAGAGAATGCAAAGCTGTAAAGCAGTCAGAACGTCTGCTGGAACATATCCCAGTTTTATGGGTTTCTAGTCTAATACACTGTCCTAGGGTATGCTTAATTAGGTTTGACAATCACATATGTAGATTGCCAGAACAGGCATGGAGGGGAGGCATATCCAGGCATCGTTATCCCATTACTCCCAACTTTCAGGGAGTCACCGATGCCACTGAGACATGTTAGAGCAGTCAGAGAAGAGCAGCCCCAGTACAGAAAAACACAGGTACAAAAATAGTGATTTTAACTACTCCCCAGACAAGGATTAATAACACTGGCTGAGCAAAGTTGTGATAGGCAGGTGCTAAAAGTCTCTGGGTTATAGGGCGGCATGTGAAAATCAGCATTGCACCATTCAGCTGCTGCAAGTTTGAAGATCTGTCTACCTTGAATATCTGCAGCCCATGGCAGTATTGTCTCTGGAAAACTTTTCTGAAAACTGGGAAATCCACAGAACCCTCCCCACATGAAGTTGAAGTCCTGCTGCTAGGAAATGGTTAACTCACTGCTACCAACGGGAAGTTAAATAACTACAACCAAATTGCTAGCCACATTTCTAAGGATGTGCTAATCTCAAACTGTGGCTACCTAAGCAATTTCTGAAAACAATAGAGTGTACAAGTAGTCAACCAGAAATCAGAAAAAGTAAGTGTTAACACAAGGCACTAAAACGAAGAGAAAGTTTCTGGGAAAGTACAGAAGCTGCAGTCTCTGTGCCACTTGTTCTTAGCTTTTCCATTTGCCAGCTGGGAAACAGGATGGTAGGAACAAGCAGCTAGAAAAATTGCATTTGGACAATTTGTAAACAATTTCTGTAATAAAGATTCAACTTTAGTTAAATGTGAGGTAAACTGATTTTTCCCCCTCTTCTTGTTAATATCCCAGTGGTGTCATAAAGACATGTCACATTAGACCTGTCAGATTTCTGTAATGACAATAATGGCAGAAACATGAAAAAACCCCAAAGCAAAACAGATAAACAGAAAAGCAGTGAATTGGCCACAGGAAACTTATTCTCTTTAGGCAAGAAATCTAAGTCTGTTCTTGAGTAAACTAGAAACCCTCCGTGAAAAAACCAGAAATTTTAAGTATGCCCCTTAAAATCTGTTAAAAAATAAGATTATGAGATTTTTTACCAGAAAGGATGATTTCTAGTTTGTAATTTCCCTTATCATTAAGAATCATGCACTGCACTCAGCCTTACTTGCAGTTTTGAAGGATAAATTATATCCATCTATAAAGAGATGTTAAATACATTCTGTATTTTTTAACAAATCAAGTTATCATCTAATGTTTTGATGATGGAGTCTCTCAAAGACAGACTAGCCACCTCCATTCACAGCAGTATGCAATACAAAATAATATTTCATTCTTGACATGATTGCAGAATTTATCTGCACCAGGAAGAAACAGTGAAAACATTTAAACTGAGTTTTCACTAATTTTTAAGGCATTATTTTGCACATAAAAACAAGGACGAAAGATGAAGAAAACAAAATTTAAGTAGTTGTGCAAAATTGTAGAATATGTGGTTTTGTCCTTCTATGAGCAGGGATAGAAATGAGAGTACAGTTAATTACTTTGCTGTATTTAAACGAAAGGCCAGCTCACTCCTGAAAGATTCTCATAACTTTAAGCACACCCAATCTTGATATCCTCCAAATTCTAAATCTTTCCTACTTTTAGTCCATTACTTTTTAAGAAAGTACAGAAGAAAACGTCATCAGCATCTTAAATGAGAAGATAGTTTTAAAAAGTAATAAAAGGAGTTACATCCTCAATTCTCATGGAAATTTCCATGATTTCTTCAAGAAAAGCAAAACACCGAGCAATTACATGTCTGAAGCATTGATTTGGACCACGGTTTAATTAGTAAATTACACCTTTGTAGAACTGTTCACAGAATGATAGAGGAAAAGAAAGTAGGTCTTCAATTCGTCATTCTTAATTATCTCTCTATCAGAATTGTTATTTAATTAATACCTCTGATTAAGTTTGTTTCATTAAATTATGAGATCTGAATCATACCATAAGACCTGTATAGACTCATGAATTTTAAGAGGCAAGGAAGCTAGTCCAGTATGTGTCAGCTTGACATCTAAATTATTCAGATTTTTTCTAATGTGCTTATAAGTTGCTGGTTTGCTACTTGAATAAGAACTGTACAATTTTATGGCTGCTCTCTTGTCTTTGCCTTTAGCCTGGCATTATGAAATAGCAATTATTCACGGGACTCTAATTTTTGATCACTTAGGTTTACTAACAACCTTTAAGATCAAGTGATTTTCACAAAAAGGAGTTTGGAATATTTACTTTGTTTCGATTAGTGTTTGGGGTGTTGTTTTTTCTTTCTTTGTTTTTTTGTGGGTTTTTTTGTTGTTATTTTGATTTGGTTTTGTCTGCATCTGGTTTGAATGAAGTTGCAAGTTACAGAAAAACAGAAGAATAAATTAAAATAGTTACATGGTATAAACTATTATTGTTGTGACAATCATAATAAGATAAAAATGGGGGGTTAGCCTTTCATTAGTTAGTAGTTTTGGCAATCTAATCTTTATCTCAGTAGAATTATAGTCACAGTCATATTTCTTTCCCCATTAGGCATTTAGACACTTTAATAGTTCTTTAAAGACCAACTTTAGTCAATTTATGTCCAAGAAATAAGATGAGAAATGTTGCTGCTCAGAAAATTAAGTATTTATTATATATCATTGTAAGGCTAACGATAAAAGTCATAAAACCAAGGCATTCACAATAAATGTGCACCTTGAAGAGCAGTTTTTAACAAGGCCCTTGATTCATTATTATCTTGATAGTTGTTTCATTTTTGATGCTGTTCATGTTCATGTTCCTTTGTTTCATCAATTCAAGTACTTCTACTGTAATCCAATGTACCAATAAGTATGGGTAAAGGAAAGAGTTCTCACTGATGAAGTTATTAAGAGAATTTTGTTTTTTGTTTCTTGAAAAGAGTTAAAAATTTGACTTTCATATTGTTCTTTTGCTGCAATAGATATTTCTTAAAATCACTAGGATTTACATTTATTTTGTTAGAATTACTAGAATAACTAGGATTTACTAAAACTCCTAGAATTAACAATATTATGTCAAGAATATTTCCCCATGAGAGGGCAATGAACCTCTTAATTACAAAATAAAATGTCTAAAATATTCCAAGTTCATTTCAATAAGTGCAAGCTTGGAAAGAAAAAAAAACCCTATGAAGATTAGAAATAACTTTCTGAATGTCTCTTTTTAAACTTTAAAATAATTTCTTTACCTAAACAAAAATATGTCCCTAAATATGAACAAACCAGATGATTCTCCATTCTTAACAAGACACTGAATCAAGTTTGTTCATAAGGTGAATTAATTTCCAGTGTGGTCACTGTCAGCTACTTCCAGAACACATCCCAAATTTCCTGTATGGGCAAATAGATTCGTGTTGTTCTTCTAAATGGCTTTGAATCATTCATGCAACATTCAATAGGACTAGCTCTAAGGGTAGACAAAGAAGTTACAGTGACAAGGAAATTTATTCATTGCAAGTTACCAGAGAAAACTGTTTTCCTGTTGAAATTACTAGCTTAATCCCACTAAGATTTATAGAGATGTTTTAATGGCTGGTAAAGTAGTGTTTTCTATTTCACCTTGAAAATAGGCTGGTTCTGGCCTGAATTATATTCACAAAAGATTTCATGACATATTTTTATGTTATGGCTGGTAAAGGATTTTCTATTCCATCTTGAAATAGGCTGATTCTGGCCTAAATTATTCACAAAAGGTTTCATGACGTATTTTTATATTATATAAGCTGTTTGGATTTCCTACTTATGATTTATAGTGGTTGCATATTTTCTCTCCTCAGTTTAAGAGAAAAAACACAGGAATTCATGTCTAGCTCTAGACAGAATCAATAATAAAATCAATAAGAAACAATTCAAGTTTAATGCCTATTCTCCTAAAGATAGATCCACCAGGAGATTACAATTTTAAACAAACCTGTTTTACGAAACTGGTGAAACTAAAAATTTCTTCAGAATTATATTGCCCCACACAAATGGTTTGCTAGAGTTTACTGCACCCCCAGATACATAAACTCCATAATTTGCAGCAGTGGCCTGCTACACTAAAAACTCATAATGGGTTTTATCCCTCCCTTATGTATCAGCATAAGGGAAATTAGCTGCAGTGCTGAAGCACCTTAACCCCTCAGTATCAATCAAACTTCCCACTTCCAGGCACAGCTGGAGAGGGACCACGCCAGCCTTTCCAGACCAGGCTCACATCAATCCTCTGCAAGTGGGAGCAGCAAAAAAAGCAATTTGTTTATTCTGGTTTCCATATAAGAAACAAACAATCCAGGAAAATAAGGAAAATTATATGAGGGTCCTTGGTAGAGAGGGGTCCTGAACTGGGATTGTGGAAATTTGGCTAGTGTTGGGGTACAGATCTCTTTTTTATTCTAAATAAAAGCATCTCTCTTGTTATGACAGTGAAATCTGTACTGGTCTGTGGGGTTTGCAATACAGCATGAGGCAGAGCTTTCCTTCTGCTAAGCAGGAATTTAAACCTTCTGGGTAATGCCTCCCAAACTACTCAGAACAGGCAGGGAATTTCCCCCAGTTTTCACCATGGTTTTATTATTGTAGCTCCACAGCATGGAGCTGAATGACCTAAAAGCATGTTAATGCTGCTGCAGGACACATTAAAGTCATACAACAGCATTTTCCCTGAGTGGGTGTATTCAGCTCATTTAATAAAGATTATGAGTGACTGCACCCTTTTTTTGGCTATGACACAACTCAAGGTTAGAGAAATTTAATAGCATATTAGTCATCTGCCCAGAGGTAAAGTATTTCATAATGAACTGAAAAGCCAGAAAATTGTGTCTATGTGTGTGTTTTATTATTACTCTGTTCATACTAATGAAATTTATGCAAAGCAAGAAAACTGATGAGTGTACATCCATAACGTGACTGAAAGACACTGCAGGTTGCATTAGGGTGAGGTGTTACATTATTTATTACATGTCAAGTTTGTTTTTTTCTTTTAATTGCTTTCCTGGTATTTTGAAATTATTTCTGCTGTTTAGTATGAAATTATTAACATAAAGATCAAGGAAAAAAGATCAGATTTTTGTTCCTGCTGCACTATGTTCCTTGCCCAATGAAGATGGCAAAGGCAGGAATGTCCCAAAACATCTGTAGGCAGAAAACTTTGCACTTTTTTCATTCATTAAGAAACTTAAGCAAACTAGATGTGCATACAAGTGAGGGGGAAGCAGGGAAGGACATGGTGATTCAGAGGCCTGGCAGTGGAATAAAGAATATGTGGAAAAAGAGTTTTGCTTGCAGGCGTAAGGATGGGTGCTGGCATGGCCAAACTGCTCACTCACCTTTGGAGCCCAGAGCCCTGAGGCTTGCCCCATGTGCCTTGGGGCTGGGCTTGACTACGTGTGATGTGGGAACACCAGGACCACTGCTGACCCTGCCTTTATCCTTGCCCACAGACCACCAAGGTGACATTGCTGGTGAGCACCAGAAACTTGGGTTTCCCAGTTCTTGGACTTAGCATAGCTGCCTACATTTCTATGCTGTCGGCCTGGTGCCAAGGATGCACGCCTTTTACATCCAGCTGGGGCTGTAAATCAGCTGAGGGTCCAAAAAGCTGATAGTGGCCAGGAGATCTGCAATCCCGGCTCCCTCACGCGAGAGGAAGTTCTCCCATTCTACCTAAGAATATGTGATACCAGTGCTCTCAAAATCCTCTGAAGAGCAGATCTTGGGAGCTGCATGTGCCTGGTGAGCCCCTGATTCCTACTATGGAAACAGCTGCTCATTTGGGGTTTTTGCTGGGGGCTTGAGGAATAAGAGATGGCTCCCTTCAGCTGGAATGCCTCCCCCACTGGAGGATTACTCACAGCGTCTGGGTGCCAGCCAGGAGCCGGATGGCAGGGTGATGCCTCACAGGTCTAGGTCTCCTCCTGCAAGTACAGATCTGCGAAAGTTGGCACATTCCCTTCTCTTGAGAGCAGCAATCTCCAAGCTGGGCTGCCAAACATGCTGGAGAATATCCACCACTTCACCTGGCCTTCAGCTGGGGCCATCTGATACATGGTCAGGGACAAGCTCACAGGACGTTTCCATGATGTGGCCATCAGTCGCCTTTGACCAGGGAGAGAAAAAAAGTGAAAAGACAAAAATTCATAATTTCATGTTTTTAACTAGTAGTTTTTTAAAACTTCTTGTGAGCCCCTTGGGAACAAGACAATAAATTGATGTCTTTGGATTTAATTTTCCTGATTTCTATTGAATAGCTTTTAATAGGATTTTTACCAGTAGGCATGTTGTTGCATGAGAACCTAGTGGCTATTGAGTATTTTAAAACCTACAGTGATTATCAAGTTTTTCTCCAATCGTCTTCAGTGAAAATTTTATTTTTGTTGGCAGTGTGCACCCAAGCAGATGTTAAGAGAGCCTAGAAGAGCCTCTTGCTCATATTAGAGCACAATGTTTTAAGCAGCTGCAAATTGTTTGAAGTAAAGAGCAGTAAAAGCTACAGACTCAAGAAAATGGGCAAGTGCTTCAAGCAGCTCAGCTAAGAGCAAAGGTGTGCTTAAATGTATCTCTAGACTGAGGTACTACAGGGCAAATTATCTCCCTACTCCCAAAATCAAGATTCCTAAATCAGCTGATGTGTGTTTGATGTCTTAACCCCAATGCTATTGTGATTTATTAAAATTAATGTATAAAAATTAGGTATAAAATATGGTTAATATAAATATATTTTTGTCTTTGATCAATTTAAGAAAACGAGTAATATACAAACAAAAATACCCTTGCTCTCAATCACCACCACCGTACAGCTATCTATTTTTTGATTGTCCAGAATGCACAGTTTGAGAGAACCATTCTTGATAAACCCCAAAAGCTCTTTTTAGCTGATTCTGAATTTTTTTTAATCAGTTTTCCACATCTTCATTTTCTTGTCATGCTTAACATTAAAGACTCTGTAAGTTTGAATGCAAAGGTTTTGTTTTCTTCAGGTTTTGAGGTATGCAGAAAATCTGCAAAGATGGTCATCTTGGTCCTTAAAAAGTCTTATGCGTGAAATTTCAGAGTACATGAAATTTTTTTTCTTTTCCTAGTGAGGGCAAAGCATATTAGCTCATGAGGAAGAAGACAGAATTCTTTGGCTTGTTGAAAATCCCCGTTCTGGCTGCATGCCTCGGCAAATGAATACTGTAAATTGCTCTTTCCAGAAACCAGTTCAAAAATCTGAAACAGTATAAGAAATTTATTTATTTTCATAATAGCATGATAGGGAATTCTAATGCAGTTGTTGCTGTTTTAGAACAAGTACATTTTACCTAACTGTACATAGGTTTGCTTTTCTGATTTTTAATTACAGTTTGTAGAAACAGCCTCATAACCAGATCTGTGCAGCATCAAAGCATCATGCTACAAAGGGCCTGAGCTTATTATGTATTGACTAACATCAGAAACAAACCCTTCTGAATTCAAACAGAATTGATATTTGCCTATGCTTCTCTTACCGCTTACTAATAAACATTGTTTAAAGGTTTTGCACTCTCACTTACATAACCTGCTTTCATGTCATGTTATTGACTGTTTTGCAAAATGTCTCAGTTTATTTGGCTGGCAGGATGTTAGCTGGAAACTCAGAGTTAAAGTACAATCATCTAAGTGTTTTTCTTCAGAAATTAAGGAGTTATTTTCTTTACATTGCCTAGAACAAAAGTGTGATTTCTGGGGCTCAGACTTCACGTGTCAAAACTCAGCTTTTCAATAATGTTCCTCCTGATTTATGGTTTTAAGAATGACTAATAAAAAAGCACTTTTTTTCCCCCCCCAAGCAGACATACAAATATATAGTTCATTATTTTTTCCATCTCATTTTTAAAAATTTGCTTCATGTTGGTTTTGTTCTGTCCCAGAATAGATCATGATAACAATACAGTCAGTGTACCCACATTCCTTATATAAAAGTTATTTCAATGCCTAATAAAAACGTAATAATTGAGAAAGATAAATTTATCCATTTGCAAAGAAAGTTTCAAAAACCATGTGAGATAACAACCACATATGATAAAAGTTTTTTATTAAGGAAAGCCTGTTTCAAGCTTCCGCAGAATTTTGCTGAAAAAATGAAAGCAGCTGGTGATGCTAGAGTGACAATGTAAACACAATTATGCGGATAAGTCACAGGATATTCACACACACAGAGCACTGAGAGAGTATGAACAAGCACCCCAAGAAAGGCCAGAGATTTTGTGGAGACTCTTGCATCTCACCCCATCAAAATAATTTATAAACAGGAGGGAAGAAAAAGACTTCAGCAAGTTATGTAACCCAGTCTAACACAGTCCCAGACATTACATACCATTGCTGCTTTTTTGAAGGATCCCATAGCAACTTGAATTATTTCTGAAATGTCTGTTAATAATGTCTGTTATAAATTAGGGTAAATGTAATGTCAGGTTTTTTAAGCATCAGTATACTCTTGTGAGTCATTCTTACTCATCCAAGCAACCTGTTTTTGGTGTAAGGGGATTGTAGACAAATGCACAGCAATTGTACCTCTTTTGATTTTTTTTTTTTAGATGAAATTACCACCTTGTTTACCATGTGCCTACTTGTTAGTTGAGAAGGAATACGTCCTAAAATGTTATAAATTAAAGCAGGAATATGAAGTTCAATTGCGGTATTACAAAGCCTTACAGACGATTATGGAGATCTGTCAAACAGAAAAATACCCCGGGATTTTTCATCAGACCTACACAAAAACACTCTCTTTCACTACAAGAAAGCATGTAAAATAAAAATGTGGTGCTTGTGATATTGGAAAATGGAGAAATAAGGAAGACCTAAAGTACAAATGAAAAAATATGCCAAGGAAAGAATATGTCAGGAAAGAAGACACATTTATTTTTTGCCAAGCCTTTGACCTCCCCTGCAAGAGCATACACAAATCTGCATTGCTGTGTGTGATTCTGAGTGGTCTATACAGAAAAAGGAATCAAGCAATAACTAACTAACTAACTAGAAACTCAGCACAAATACTATCTAAATGAACTTCTTCAAAAACCCAGTCCTGAATATTGGATAAGAAAAATAATCTGCTTCAAATACATTAAGTTTGTAAGAGCATTGGCATAAATGGAAGAAACGGAAGAGGAATAGCTGTAACACATCAGAGAAAACACCACAACCAATTACTGGGTAAAAAACACAGGCTCCGTCCTACATTTCTTTGGAACACAAAAGGTGGAACAGAATCAGGAAAGTGTCTGGGAACAGAGCTAGGCTTCAAAGACCTGCAGGAGCAATTTAATCTTGGGTACCACTTGTCCAGACCCTACAGCACATTGTGGTTCTGAGACATGCAGAGCAGCGACTTTACACAAAGAGCTGTACCTGGCAGCTGTACCAGACATCAGTGAGGAGAGTCCCACACAGACACAGACTGGCCCTGAAGATCACTCTGCTCAAGCTACAGTTTCCTTTGCCTTTCCCTTTCAGTTCACTCTGGATTCTATCCATCTCTTTTAAGATTTATATGCTGCCTTCTTTGCAAAAGCCCTCTCAGCACTGTGTAAGACCCGAGAACAAAGAGGAAAAACAGCATCTAAATCTAATCTTTCCAACATTACGACATGGAATGACTCAAAAAACAAAAAATGGTTTTGCAGCCCACAAAATCTCACTTCAAGGAAAATAATCTGATTTCAGATTTTTAGCTTGACAGTCAAGCCTTTACTATTTTTCTATTTTATTTATGTTTATATACAAGTACATGTGCTTTCATGTGCATATTTCTGTGTTTAGTACATACAGAGAAACACAGAGACACATTGGTTTCCTCTCCTTTCCTCATTCACAAAAATGCTGATATCTTATAAAGAAGCCTCTTACCACAAATCTGGTTTTAGTGCTTTCATTTAAATTGGTATCTAGAAAGAAACAGCCATACATGTGCATACATGTATACATGTGCTTAGATAAAGGAGAGGTAACATTCTCATCCTTGTGACTCCCTGTTTAAGGGGAAATTGGACCTGGGAGCAAGGGTCAGCATAGCCATTCTGCTTACAAAACATTAATATCTGTTTTGGTTTTTGATGCCTTAGACGATCACATATTTTTGCAGTTCTTCTATCCATCATAATTAACAAGTAAAGTGAAAATCATATGAATTATTGTTACACTGTACATGTAGAAGACCTAGTTTTCAGCGATGGATATCTTTGGCCATTCACACCCGCCCAATTTTGTTTTCAAGGTAGACAGGACATGCAATGATGCCTGGTTTCAAAGTTCTTTTTTCAGACTAATGCTTGGGGTTTAAAAACAGCAGGAGCTTCTCCTTTAACAATGTAACCTGATTTGAATTTATGTTTGACATTAAGAAGTACTGGAAAAGTGCAGTTATTTTTGCACCACACTGAACACCTAATACAATGAGGTAGACTGTTTCAAGTCATACAAATAAAAAATTATTATTTTGATCTTCAGCTGATGTCTTGCCTGCCAATAGTTAGGGAAATGATTTGATTTTTTACAATAAAAATCACCAAAACTCAAATAAATATTCTGTTATCATTCCAAAATTAAGGTATGAATGGAAGGCCCATGCACCTAATGCCTACTCTGGCATATCGCATAAGCACTGTAAATGCAAATATTTCAGCTGTATACAGCATTCACACATACTAATATTTACAGCTGGAATCAGTCAATTTTTGCCATTTATTATATTCTAGTTTGTCTGAATTATGAGTATAGCATCAGATTGGGCTGCGTGGAAAATGAAGAATATAAGTAACATGAACTGGCAGTGAATTTATGGCAAGGCTAATCAACTAAGCTGTGATATTATTTGACTTTATAGTCTATTTTGCTGTTAGCACCTGAATTATCCCATCCCTTTTGGAAATATTGAGGTTTGCAGGCTGGAATTCTCTGTCCAAACAATCTCTCCTTTGCAGACAACGAAGTGAAACTCTTCAGCAGCACCAAGTACACAGATAGTCTTGGAGTTAAAGGATGGTTGTAAAGTAATGAGAGTATTGTCAGTCTCTCTCTCTCTGCTCAGTTGGTTCCACTCCTCAGGGCAACAGAAGTCTCAGCAGACTGATTTAACATATTCATACTGCAGAAGGGATTTCATGCAGTAACCAGAGCTTTTGGGGTAAGCAAGAAATGCTGTGCATTTAGTATTTCAGTACAAACTTTATAAACACATGGGCAAAGTAAACTCAGGCTGCTGAAAAGATGTCCAGATTTCCTCAGGGAAATGGAAGGGTATAGGAAAGTGATTTTTTGCAACATTTTCCTTTTCTGTCCTATAATGTAAAGGAATGGAAGCTTCTCTTCAAGTGGATCTAAATCCTCCTACATTTCAGTTACCTGTGTATTCCCCCTAACTTCTTCTTCTTCTTTTTTTTTTTTTTTTTTCAGGGTATATACTTCAAAGTGCAAACTGCACCTGGGAAGAAGGCATAAAACCAGGAATCCAGGAGCATAATTGAAGGAAATCATATAAGGATTACAATGTATGGCAATCTAAAATAAGCCAGCAGGTCAAAACTTTGGACAACAAGCAAACAAATGACCAAACCCAAATGCAAAATAAAACAAACAAAAAATCTCTTCTGAATTGCTGTCAGTGGTGGAATTAATGAAGTATTAACTTGAATTTAGCCTCTTCCAAACCAATACCTGCAGCTCTTTCTTCCTAAACATCAGCTTCCCCCCAAAATATTTGTGATATACTCTCATGCTTGTCAAATCCATCTCTTTCTGCTCCCTTTTTTGCCTCACATGCCAGAGGAAGAGAAAGCCAGATGTGGATTGCAATGACAGAGTGGACAGGGCATACATGCCAACCACCCAGCCTTTCAGGTGTCTATACTTAGAACGGTAAGTGAGCTCTCTGTTACCTGTTCAGACACATATTTTCACAAAATTCGTAAGAACTGTGGATCTTTTTGCACTCTTCAGTTAAATTTGGTTGAAATCGATGAATTATTATACTAAGGATTTACTCAGAAAAAAATGGCAGATACAAAATGAGATGGAGCACAGTATAGAATCCTTAAAAGGAATGAGAAAAAGGAACCTATCCTGGGATGTTATTCAGAGGAGTGGTATACAGCAGACTTGGAAGATAATAATCCTAATATTCATCACAGATTTAGTGCTGTATCCTTTCTTGGATCTGATTTTGAAAGCAAAATTAATTGCACTGCATTCCAAAAATACGAATGGTAACAGACTGGAAAACAAGCCCCATAGAATAAAAAGTGAGATGAGTGGATATATTTAACTTGGATATAAAAGTACAGAGATGGGAGATTATGTAAAGGAGTGCTTAATGAAGTGATCAATTGCTTTCCATCCTGGGAAAGAAGAGATTGGCTTCATTAGCAGCAAAAAAATCTTTATGAAATCAGTCAAATAAGTTTTCCAAAGCAGTGTGTGATGAGCTGCCATGGAAGCTTTTAACAGACGTTTACAGAAGCACAGTCTCTTGTAGAGACTTTCAGCTTTATGTTTCTGCCACTGCGTCTTAAATCTTTTTGTTTGGGGAGGTTCTGGAGACACGGTAAGGACCACTACAGTTACAGCAGCGCAGGCTGGGATCCGTTTGCATAATTTGCTATACTTCTAAAAATGTTGTCCACTGATTAATCTGAGAAAAATCCATTCAAGAATATGTGAACCTTGATGTGGGCTTCAGTTAATTTTGACACAAGATTTGAATGCATGAAAAGAGTCTGCTTGTGTATTTTAACTTCTAACAGGGAGAAATGCTTCTTGTTCATGGTCTCAGTTTTATCAAGCCAGTGAAACAAATTCAATTCAAAGAAAGTAAAAATTAAATATTTCTGAAGTTTTCCTGTTTTGGGTATTCCAGTCTAAAGATTAAAACAACAAAACTAAGCTGTATGTATATATGTAACCAGTTCCAAATAAATATTAATAGTGAGTTTTGATTAGTGGTTATTTCTGTCTTCAACCTCTCCCCGAACAGTTTTTTAAAAAAACTGCTTAATGACTATGGAAGTACCTCGTCATTTGTGGAGAAGTTCTCTATAGGGCAAATTGGTCTCGAACAATTTTTTTTTTTATTTGTTTCTTGGACTTTTGTTTTGTTTTGTTTTTTTACCTGGGACATATTAAAATTTCATTCCTGAAAATCTGATCGCATATGGACAATCCTTAGTTACCTAAACATTTACTAGTTTCAGGCGAGACTTTTGCATGAGTAAAACCTCATGAGCAAATAAATTCAAAGTTCAGCACCTAAAATCACCTTCTGAATATGAGAGTTGAAAGGCAGATTCTTTCTTGCTTGCTGCACTGCAAAAGGGGTTGTACTACAAGATGCTGTATAAGATTTTTGAAATTGAGAAACTGGGATGCAGCTGACACTATTTTTAAAAATCGGATTGCAATAAAATCATGTTAAATTAGCTTATAAATATGTATTTCATTCATGTTAATTCATCCATTCATTGTTATGTATAAATGTGTATGAAATTTGGGGGTCGGGTTTTGGAAAAAATAAAAGACCAGGATTGTGCCCCCTTTTACATATACACTTCATATTTAATGAACACATCAATTTCTTGTCCTTAATATGTTAAGTCTGACAATAGCTATTTTATGACTACGGTACTGCAAACCAAGGTACTAATTGAACAATCATTCCAAACTTTGAAACAACAAAGGAATAAATAGGAGATCTCTCATATTAGTGCTCAGCATAAATTGTGCTTAACATGGCAATTGGAAGGTGGATCAAAGGATCAGCCAAAACAGTTGTATAGTGAAGTCTGCCCACATTATTCTCTTTAATCTGTTTATTCTTTTATCTGTTTAGTTTTCCAGGAAGAAGCCTCTCTAAAAGCAGTGCTTTGAAAATCTAAATAGCGGTACATCAGCCACACTGTTTGGCAGCTCTCAAGTTGTTCTGATTGGTAAGGTAATGTAACCATCCTTGTAGGTCGTAGTCCCCTGTAGGGACTAAGAGCCCTTACCACATGCATTTCTCTAAGTATACATGAGTAGTCCAGTGGGAGCAAGCAATAACTCCCATGCAAAATGTGTGGATGGATCTGAGGCCAAGAATTACATCTATAAGGGAGGAAAGAGAGGAAATTCCACAATAATGACTGGAGAACTGTCAGAGGAAGAGTAGAGGTGCCAAGGTAGCAGCAGCTTCCTGAGCTCCACCATTTAAAGTTTTAAATGTTTGGTTCACTACACACAGGCTCAAAGGATGAAGAAGAACAGCTTTAAGACTACCATGCAAAATTTGTCCCATCACAGCAAGCCAAGGTTGTGCTCATGACCCCAAAAACTGATGTATTACTTGTATGTTCAAAATATCTCAAAATCAGCAAATCTATCTCTCTGATAAAAATTTCAGTGCCAAAAGCCATGCAATTGACTCAAAGTAAAAAACATTTCAAGTGAATCACTAATCTGGGCAAGCCCAGACAGGGCACTGTTAAGTATCAGTTGGCCATCATAATGGTTATCTCTCTTTAGGAACTTAGTGTCAACAGAACCAACACAGACCAATCTCACATGCCAGGCCCACCAGACCTGTTGTCTTTCCTGTGGTAAAATTCCCACAGGTAGCAATGGAGGTTCCATCTTTAAGATCTGTGCAGCTCTGCCATCTCTCTGAAGGCCAGAGCTGAGTCTTCTGAAGACAAATAGCTACGCACATTTCGGTATTTTTCTGCATTTTGTCCTAGCTAGAGAGAATCTAATGGACTGTCTGGGGAAATGAAAAGAACATGGGGTAAAAGGAAAGGAAAAAATGTAGCCTCCCCCGCCGATGCTGTTTATGCACCAGTTTACCAATCCTTCCTAACCACCCCTCTACACCCATGCTCAAGTTACTCAGCAGAAGTTTTGCCCAATGCTCAATATTTGATTTCTGCCATTCCTAAGTTTCAAGTGGGTAATCCCTAAAAGGGATTAAAAAAGCACTGATTGACGCTCATAATTGGAGATGACAGCTCTGTCACCAGCAGACTGCAGGTGACCTCCCTCATCTACAACAAGCCAAAACTATCACACAGCTTCAGCTGGAGCTCCTTCAGTTAAGCAACAGCAATTCTGGCTTATGGCAATCAAATGACCAGTTATTAGCTAAAACTCTCTTCAGTTCCCCAATAAGTCAGGATCTTTCACTAAATTCAGCCACAGGCTCCCTTAAAATGGAAATCAGCTGATGATAAGGTAGTTTCATGAGCACTAGTAGAAAAACTTAACCAATAACTAAGGTATTGAAGACACCCTTAAGTGAACTGATGCTGAAGAGAAGGAATTTTATCTGTTTACAAGTTTTTCTGTAGTTCCCACTACTGAATTTCTATTATCATATTCAATCTAGAAAGCCAAGTATCCTCCATCTTCAGGATGGTCATACTACTTCAACCAGAGCTCAGAGATTGACCTTCTAGCTCTGTTAGATAACCCACTTGGAGGCAGTTGTCCTCACTGACGTCAAGTGTATCAGGTGGGACAATGCTTTGCAAATCTTCCATAAACTATATAGCACAAATTATAAAACTTACCCATAAACATTTCAGAGACCATCAGGTGGAATAAAAAAGCAAGGTGTTGCTTACAAATAACCTTTGAAAGTCTTACAGCTTGGAACATCTCTGTTATTTCACTGGCCCAACTGTCCTTCATTAATTTTCAGCAGAAAACACTGCTTTGTATTCCTAAAAATTACCACAGATTTGTTTGGGTGTCAAACCCCTCCTATTTTCCATTCCCCAGACTGTTGAAGAAGACAGATGTATCAATCGCAAAATGCTTCATTGGCCCTGTAAAATTATGTGGATAATGGAGTTTTTTTCCATGAAGATCTTCAAGACATTCATTTCAGAAACTGCCATCCAAAATCAACAGAAAGAACTCAGACTCTCATCCAATGTAGTTAGTGAATACCCTATATTTTAATATTTTTCAACGTTTAATTACAGTCAGAAAATAGAAGTAAAGTTCATGTTGGGATTTTAAATTAACAAATATGGAATAATTAGTACAAAATATCTTCAATGTCATGAAAGTAGAGTTTCATAATGAAATATCAATGGCAGCACAAGTATGTACAAAGCCAAGCCCAGTCTTGGTTGTCATCAAGACATCCAGAGGATTCCCTTGCTGTGATCAAACAATGATAATGTTTCATTTTAGGCTTCAGATTAGCCAATATGCTGACTTGGGAAGTTATTTTGATTAGGAAGATGAAAAAAATATAAACATATACAAAAGTTTTTTTTTCCTGGAATCTGACAGAAAGAGAACAACAGCATTAAGTGAATCAATGGTGTGCTCAGAGCACTCTGCATTTGAGAAGACCCTGACAATTCCCTTCTCCCATGTTACTGCAATCAGCTAATTCCCTGACACCACACAGCTTAGCTTTGCTGTAACTTCCCAGCCACCACTATTCAAGACTGCATTTAATGACCCCTTCCACATAGCATTTTGGCAGAAAGGATGCCAAACATAGCTACAGGGCCAAATCACATCTCCAGCTGTCTCTAATTCACCATCTGATAGATCCATCAGTATAACAATTCCGTCCCTGCAACTGCCTTTTCTTCCACTGAACCTGGCAAAACATCACTAGGACTAACTCTAGAAGTGCAGACATTCACAACAGGTTCAGGCAAATACCTTTTATAGGCAGGGATGAAAAGAAAAACAATCAGGAGGTATGATATAATTACAGGGTAATAAAACTATAAACATTGTTAATACATTAATTTAACATTTGGATTTCACATCTAGATGTACAAATCCACAGATGTCCAATTGTTACCATTTTAGGTTGGAGAAAGTAATTTTTTGGACTGATGTCTGTATTTTTTTCAGCAGTGACAGAGGAGAAAAGGTATCAGAAATATTACTGAGGTAAGCTCATCTGGGTTACACAGTAAGCAACAAGGATAAAATAAAACCTCTCTTTGTGTCATAAAGATTCAATTTACCTGGTTATGAGAAACACCCTACTGAGGGAAAATTGTTTATATAAAAAGTAGGAAGGGCAAAATGTCACTGTTACCGTAAGATATGTCCCTGACATCCAGCTTTCTGATTCCTTTCTGAACATTTGTGCTGAAACCCTTGAAAAATATTGTTTCTGATGAGGCCAATAAAAAGCAACATTCTCACAAAACAATGTTGGCATTCTCAAAGCAAACCTCTATGGACAGTAGAGGGAAGATCATTCTAGCCTTAATTTTGAAAGGAGTAAGGAAGTCAGCTAATGGCAGTGTAAAGGGATGATGCTTGCAGGAAGGGACAGTGTGACACACAAGATCTGTTAAGGGTTGGGTGGGAGGGAACAAAGGCGAAGGGACAGAAAAGGCGGAGAGACGCTGAGTTTGTTCCAGGGAACGACTGTTTGGCAAAAGAGGAAGACTACAAGAGCCAGGGACATTTATGTAATTTGGAGATGCGTCTGCTAATCATTTGCCAAATTCAGAGCAGGACGAAACTTTACAGCCAATAGAAAACTCAGAGAGGTCTGTCAGTTGCTGGTTTAAATAAAATGAAAAACATAAGCCTCTGAGAGTACCAGATATTTTTATATCCAGATTAAGACTGTGAAACTGTTTTTTTAATTTGTCTAGTTTAAGCTACCTGTTCTAGGAATAAGCTCTGAGACTCCTTGGGAACTGGACACATGATTGTTCTTAATTTATTTTATTTTGTATTTGAAAAATACAAGGAAAAAATGCTTTGAATGAAGGACAAAAAGTTAGTGTTTGAATTAGTGAAACACATTAGTGTTTAAATGGCTGATCCTGTGTGTTGAAGACAGAGCTTTGTGTCTTTTTTCTTGTTACAACAAATACAAAGCTGCCGTAAAGCACTCCACCCCTTATTTAAAGGGAGAATGTCTGGATATGAAAATCATCAGACCAAAAGCCATTTATGCCGCCTACAGAAGACTGAGACTTCCAACTATGCTCTATTTCACTTATCAACAATAATAACTGTAATTAACTCATGGTTCTGTTGAAGTCTGAAAAGTCTGTTGCAGTTTAAAAAAACCCAGACCAAAAATCCAAACCCCAACCAACAAACCTCCTGCAAAGTGATGATAAAAATAATTGATACCTGCACAATACTGTCAGGAATCCTGTATAAGCTTGTTAGGAATAATCTTGGATGTCTGATAGGTAGGAGAGAAATCTCTGAGCAGCAACAATAAGGTAAAAACAAGTAAGGTATAAATAGAGACATTAGAGCAAAAACATTTAGAGATTACCCTGCGAGGTTTAGGAATGCAATCTCTTTTTGTCCTGATGGAACAAATGTATGTTGCTGTGAATTTCACTGTATTCTCCAGAGTTTATATGCTGCCTTTCTGTATAACTGTGTATACATGTTTAGCAGAAGCACTATATTTTTCAAATGGTCAAATTACCCTTTGCAAATTATCACTTTGAAAGCTCATTATTTAAAAATAAATAATCAGGCTGTCTGATCAGGCGACACATTATACAACCCTTCCGTGCAGGCAATGATCTTTTCAAAAGCCATTTTACCCCAAATTTCCTTTGGTGAGAGCACAGTGCTTACTTACTTTTCTAACAACAACAAAACCAGCTTTGAACAATATTTGAAAAGAATTTTAAAAACTGGAAAAAAAGGGGAAACACTTGGAAAATTGCAGTTTTTACATGTTTGCTATAAAATTTTATCTTGTCAGCTCTTTAAAGAGTTACTATGCAAAGGATAACAGTACCCTTTGCTAAAATGAATTCTCTAAAAAAATATTGCCTCAGATACTTATAAGAATTGTTATAATTTTTTACTACATCACCTTAAAAGGAAAGCAAACTAATTTAAAAAAATCTACAGTGAACTCAAGTCAATAATATGTTCTTATAAAAATTTCTCTGTGTGTATATGAAAATATATATACACACATAGATATATAAATGTATATATATAAAAAGCAAACCCAAGCCTTACCTACAGTGAAAAATCTTGCAGTCATATAAGAATGAAGAGAGATGAAGATCACAAGAGGGAAGAAGGTGAAATCAGGAAGCTAGTTCCTACTTGAAAAACCACAGCTGTGAGGAAGGCTCTAAGTTTGTCTATGAATCAGCCAAACATCTGATCTCTGGTGGTAATTAAGTGCTGGAAAATAAATTCATCTGGAATCTTTTTGTGGAATAGGAGGTAGGAATAAAGTAGAAGCCACATAAAATAACAGCTCTGGAGCTTTTGGTAGATAACTTCTCTACATGATTTAATAATTCCTTGGTAAAAATTAGAGACTATTGAACACAAAGTAAATAAAGTTAGAATTTTAGCAGCTGATAGTACTTTTTTATCTCCATAAGCAAAGGGAAAAATGCAGAATTACTGAAATGGTAGAATTATATTTTTTAAAACAAAAGTGCTCCAATTGAAAATGTTTATGCACTTCTTTTACCATAGGCACAATGAGCAGCTAAAGTGCAGGATTTCTGCAATACACAGATAACAGAGATGTTTCTTCACAAACAACAAGCAATGCAGGAAATCAAAGCTGAAGCACTTCCAATTTTCACATATGCAACAGAAAGGTAAATTCAGGCAAATCCAGCTGTCTTGCTCTTCAAGGGCTCTGTAAATAAGGTCTGATTGATGATGACTGTGACACTTCTATGCAAAAGAAGCAGAAAATAGATATATACTTGCCCTATTTTGTATACAATAATAAGTACAATAATACATAGCTTTATCTTCTATAGTGTGTCTAAAATTGCTTTAACTGATTTGACATACGTAAATTACTTAGAGATCTTTAGCTATTTTAATATCTTTCTGATACATAGTACAGCAAAAGTTAAAAATAATCACAGAAGCAAATAGTCTTTTTATTGCAAGTTATTTGACTCATTCAAAGTAAATAGAAGAACCAGAGCTGCACCATTCAATGGTGCATTTTCCTCTAAAACAAAAAGCAGCTAAAACTGGGCTGTATTATTGGCCCACTTCAGCTTGTGTATGTTCAAATGTTACTCTCAAATTAGGAGGATATTTGTGTCCTTTACAAATATCAGATTCCCAGGTGTGAAGTGGTAATTCTGTGACTTTGTAAAATCTAATAATGTCTTAAGATACCAAAACTACCTGATAGCTGCGGTCACCACATTATTTTTCTTTCAGTCAGCAAGTCCCTCTAAGAAGCATTACAAAATGAATTACAAAGAAATATTACAGGGTACTGAATTGTAAACAATGCTTTAACAATTGTACAAAAAGAAAATATTTATATCTATTCTGACCTGCTGAGAATGTGAATGATACATTCTGCTGTTTGCTCTTCTGGTAATAGATTTTAAGGGAAAGGCAGTGCCAAAACACTGAGCAACTACATGTCCTTATCACAGAAATATTATTAGTAGAACAAACAGCATTCACAGAGAAACACAGCACAAACTGTCCCAGTTTTCAAAAAAGCTTACAGTAGATGACTCTAAGAAGGAAGAATACAAAATGTGCAGAGAGTAAAATGACACATGAGGAAAATCGGACTTTCAAGAGGAAGTAATGAACCTTCACAACAACATGGGAGAAGAAGGGAGTGCCACAGAACTTTGCAGAGGGAAAAATAATTTCAAGAGGACAGGCCAAAAGATAATGCAAATGTTTCATTGCTCCAAAAAAGAGTGGACATTTAATGCAAGAAAGCAGACTTGATGGAAGCAAGATAAAATCTGTTTTTGGGGCACTTTTCCCTTGTGTAGCACAGATGGAGACTGGACCTTGTTGAAGGGCAACTGAGACTAGCTTCGTTGGTTATAGCAGGTTATAAGTAAGACCAAGGCTGTGGATTCAATCCTTGTTAGGCTCTTTGCTTAAAAGTTGGGTTTGATGATCTTTGTAGGTCCCTCTCAAGTTGGGATATTCTGAGAATCTGTGGTGCTAAGCAGTAGTGCACTATGGTAAGGCTGTTGTGGATTTTTGCTTCTGCGGACTCTGGGCAGTCATGGCTCATTTCCTGGCCTCCTTATGGACAGTACCACCTTCTGAATATGATCCCACCCTAAGGCATAGTCCAGTTTCATTCACGAAAAAGTGATTTTCTTTTAGTTCTTATTTAGATCTTTCTTAGATCAAGCAGATGCTTGCTCTCCACTACTTCAACCTAAGCTAAGCTCAAGGTCTATTGATGTCTCTGACATTCTCATCACTAGTATATTAGCTTGATTACAGATCCAGTAGAGTCATCTGTTAAGATACGAAATAAAACCTTCCATTCACCATCTCCAACTGCAGGACTTCAGACTGAAGGTGCAGAGACCCAGACTCAACTGCATACAAATAATATAATTTATAATATAATATAATTTATTATGTTATATAATTTATTATATAATATATTCACCTTCACCCACAGAAGCCCCAGGTAGAATCATCAGTCAGAGAAGGAAATCCCTAAGGGATGTGAGTGGAGAATAACAATTCCCTGGTCCCCATAACCAAAAGTAAGGCAGTCCATCAGAGCAGGGCTGCCAAACACAGCCTCTCCATTCAAACATGCAGAGCAGAAGTACTGGTTATTGGGGGATATCCTTCTGTGTTTCAGTCCCACAGCAGCACATAACTTGAGAAGAGCCTCCCACGGTCTCTACTGCCTACTCTGAGCAGCCCACCCATGCTCAGGTACCCCTCAACAGGCATTCCCAACACCGTGCTTTGCTGTTGCTGGTCCCTCTTCAGTAATGAGCTTTTCTCTGACCATACCCAGTTTCAATTACAGCTAGATATTGGTTTTGTTCCTCATCAAAATGATTGTGTGTGGGTGGGTTTTGGAAGGCCCTGTGCTCCCCTCTGTTTTGAGCAAATTTCACTGCTGTACACCGGTGCTCGGAGGTGCTCCTATAATTGATCTCAAAGCTATTGCACAGTGATGGGGCACCTTACAGATGCCCTTGGCAGAAGGGCTGGATTTTATTTATGCTTTCTCAATAAATCCTTGAACATCTTCTCCCCCCCACACCCCCCTTTTTTAATATGATTCCATTCTACAATGTCAGTAGCGGGAGAATCAACTGAGGTTTCCATGGGAGAATCAACAGGCCCTTCCATATAATTCTACAGAAGAGGGTAAATCACATTTTTCTGCTGTTTTTTTATAACTAACTTATCAACTTGTACTGTCTCCTAATTTACATACCATCATATCTATTTGCTTACAGAGATGCAAAATATCATTGGTGACAGGAAGTCTGCTCGTAGATCATGGTTTCATCTATTTATGAATTTTCTCTCTTACGGCCTTCAGTCCTTAATACCATGATGATTTTCTTTTCTCCCATAAAAAGTTGTTATTGATGAGATTACAAAAACGCTGTCCTTCCAGCGGCAGAGAAAACCCAACATTTGTTCTATTTGTCCTCTTCTTTTAATTTTCCTTAAAGAAAGTTGTCCAATCTTCACAATTGTGTTACCTGTGCCCATTTTTTGTTGTTGTTGTTTTTTGTTAGTTGGTCTTTTTTTTTTTTTTTGCTTTTCTTCATAAGGGCCAGCCATGACTAAATGATGACAGGGAGGTGAGTCCAAATATGCTTTATATTAATTTTTATTCCACTCATCTGATTAGCAGCCATTCAGGGAAGAAGATGTGGACATTTTGCACATGCTGGAATTTTAAGAAGCATATTTATTGTATGAAATTACTTTTGGATATTTCTTACTTAGCTGAAGAGCAAATTACCTCTCTGATAATCTGTTGTTTAAAAAGAAATACATGTGAGATATACAGTGATTATGTATGGACACAGAGCCACACCTGGGATAGATTCTGCTCCAAAAGGTGCATGGCTCAACCCAAAGAGCACCATGGCACATATCCATCATGCTGCAGATGCTTCCACATACCTGAAGCCGCCTCTTGTGTAAAGAGACAAGCCAGTGCACAAAGGTGGTTGTAGATGTTACGTAGCACGACAGCCTCAGGGATTCCTTCTAAGAGCATGCAACCTGTTCTTTCTGAGTTGTAAGGACCAAAATCAGCCCTGTGCAGAGCCCCAGCTGTGCAGGAGCAGCACAAGTCCTGATTTGGACTTGGAGAATATCTACGGGCTGTCACCTTGAGAGTACTGCAAGGCTATTCTCTGGGCTCATTCTCAGATCAGCTGTGTATGCAGGCAGCAAACCTGTCACTGCAGTCCCAAACCCAGGCAAGGACTGTTTTCCTTGGGTCTGTCTGGTATGTGACAGATGGACTTATGCTGTCTAGAGGCCATTAGGTGCACTTAGACATGCTGCCCATAGGCTGACATCAAAACCACTATGTGGAGTTGAAGATCTGAAAAACTTGCTTATTTCCAGGCATTTCTCAAACACCTAAGAGCAAAAAATCATCTTTCTTAATTGCAGCTGAATCTCTTTTGCAATAAATATTTTGGATACTCCTTGTTTTCAGACATGACAGTCACACAATTCTATTTGTAAAAAGCCTAGCAAACCAGAAATGGGCCTCTTGTGTCCCTTAAAACACTCTATCAAGATCCATTAGCAAACAACATTCAGTAGATAATGGAGCTTTCTATAATATTATATCTGATATCTTAGGCTTTTTCTTTCATAGTTTAGGCTCTCACATAACTTGCTCATTGTGTTACAAAAAATTTGGTAAAATGAGAAAACTCCTTAACACCAATGCAACATTAAGAAGCAGATATTCTGTGTTTGTCCAGATACATGGGGGAATAGCTCCTCCCAAATCCATGCATGCTGAGTACAGGAAAGTTTCTGTTTATATGTATTCTACATACATACTCACTGATTGTCCCAGACCAAACACACATATGATAATTATTTCCCTGAAATCATTAACATATTTTCCCTCCTCTTTACATATGTATTCTTCTGTCCTTGGGGTCAGCCTGGTGGTCCCAAGTGGTTGGAGACCCCAATGTTCCAGTTGACCTGGCTGAGTTGGCAGGGCACTGGGGCTGGTGAACTTCCAGTTCTCCATCTTACACAATGGATATTGTTCAGCTCATAGGTCAGTGGTTTTGGAGAAGGAGGATTATGTTAGCTCACCAGGTATAGACAATTTATCATCTGATAACAATTTCAGAATGGGACTATTCTCTTCTTATGGCATCTCAGCATATCTTGGTAGTCAAATACTGCCAAGGGACACAAATGTTCTTGATACGCTTTGCTTTTCAATGGCAGAGAGTTAACAAACTCATCCCCTTTCCACCACTGATACCCAACAGATAGAACTGTTATTGGCTGTCAACACATAACATATGAACTGCTTCAGTGCACTTGTTGGTGTTCTTTGAAGTCAAAAATTACATAAAAAGAAGCAACAACACCTTCTCAGCTGTGATTGCTTGAAATAGGTAAATAAGTTTGTTCAAGATGGGAAAGTGACCAGGAATACCAGTTAGAAATCTAAATCTAAAGAGCTGGATGAACTTCAAGACTTCTTTTGTCCCAGGCCATCTACTCATTATTGACAAATCACAGACCCAGTAACTACAAGATTTCCTGGTGGCATATCTATGAAAATCCCTGGCATGCAACATCTAACAAGTAATTCCTCAAATGCGCTTAGTGTCATGTCACCAAGGGAGGCTGGGAGTCCTGCAGAAGGGTGTTTAAGAGACAAGAATTTTACAGGCATTGCAGCATGTGGACATAGGAAAAGTACATTGTATTTTACTAAAATCCTTCCACAGGACATTGGAAAATCTAGGACTTTTCTTGATTTTGTTAGATAGACCATCTGTGTGAGGAAAAACAACTTTGTGGGAAACCATAAACCTGTTGGAGTTCAGACTGGAAAACTAAGTATCTTTGAAAAAGAGGGGGAGGCCCGTAGAAATGGCCCAAGTATAATAAGTGTCAGACTTTCAAGGTGTTATGGGATGAGATGATACCATTGTATCTCCTGGGTAGAGGTGTCATAATATGGCTACAATAGCTTGATGCCTGTTGACTACACAGAGTGGAATTTGGAGTTCCTGGTTATTAAGTGATAGTTTCAAAAACACACACGTTGCATGTAATTGTGAGGTAGGCTGATCAAGAAAGCATCAAACTGGGAATTTTTCAAAATGATTCTGTTTCCTCAGAAAATGACAATTCATTGAAAACAGATATCTGCCAGGAAAATTATGTTGCTTCATGTACTTTTCACCCAGCTTTCCAGAACATTTAAAGTTTGAAACTAAGATTATTTTATTTGATTTGGAGAAAAGTCTATATTGTAAGTAAAACTAAACTGAATTTCTCTAAACTTAAAAATCCTATGTGTGCAAGTTGTCAAACCTTGACAGATGGAGAGTTCCAGTGTTACAAAAACATCTCTAATGATATAAATCATAATTACATTTCAATGTTTATTTGTAAAAACAATCCATATGTTTATTTTTCAGAGAAATTCGGTGCTACTTAGTTCATTTCAAGGGTGTACTACTCATCCTCTGATTAGAAAATATTATGAGGTGAGGTAGGTTCATATATTAAAGGACAAAAACACAAATACAATTTCTGTGTCATTGCAAGGGGAAGGTTAGAGATCTTCTAAAAGAGAAGCCAGACATAAGTCTTTTAATTTCACTATCACATGTCCACCTTAACTCAGAACCAAAATGCTGGTTAGACACTTGCCTAGGAAAACAGAAATAAAAATTAAATAAAAATCTAAATCAGATAAGGTGGAGCCTGAAATGGCTCAATGCAAGCCACTGGGGCTTGTTAAATAAATAAAAATATGGAGTACAATATTTTTTTAAGCAGATGGATGGATGAGGAGAAAAACCTCATCTGCAAGGAGTTCTACCAGAGTCATTATGCAATTAAAGTCTGTGGTCTAATTTTGGGTCTGTTCCATGTGCTTTGCACCAGCTCCAGCAGTACAGATTTCAAAACCTACCCCAGCTACCCATCAAATAATGCCTTTAGCATAAAGATATTTTAAGCACTCTCTCCCAAGCTCTTGTGTAAGGGCCAGGGCCAGTGAAAGTGAACATGTTTTGAGACACAGCATCCAACTAGTCTCACTTTTGGGGTGGTCCCTTGGGGACAAAGTTAAATTCACTATCTCATGGCTACTTTAATTTACACTGGTAATTGTTAGCAGGTAGCATCAAAATATAGCACATAAATATTATAAACCACAGACTAACCACAGGAAGAAAGCAAACTTCATTTCGTGCCTGCAGGTAAGACTGTTCATGAATGCAAAATTAATAGACTGATTTTTTTAAAACAAGCCTCTTCCTTAGATTGCATGGTGATATACAAATGGAGCTGAGTTTCAACCGAATCCACTTAACTCATGCTGTTAAGTAAGTCAACACCTGAGCAAAGAATGTGAAAGGAGGAGATAAAAAACAAAAATAATCTTTTCTTGAAAATAAGAGGTACTATCCAAAGGGCTTTGTTTCTGTAAAGTTTGCAGCAGCATGAATGGGTTATAAAAGGGAAGGAAACAAGGAGGGCAGTTTTGCTTTGCCACCTTGAGGACTTTCTCGTAAACCCAGATTTGCATCCTATCAAGAACCTTGAGTGATGTAGCAGAAGCTGTGCAATAGCATACAGTATTGCCAGGGTACCACAAGAACCTTAAATCCATAGGACATCTTACAGATTCCTAGTAAACCAGAAATTTCACTGAAGCCCAAATTTTGTATAAAGGTGTTACTTCGTCCTTCCTGACCCTACCCAGAGTGCAAAAATTCCCAAAGCCCCGTGATCCACTGTCAGCAAGTACCAAACTGTGCCATTTAGTAGGAAACAAAGCAGCTTGCTCCTAGTATTGAAAATTTTACCCAAATAACAATTGGAAAAGGTTATCTGGAGGGAAACAAATAAAAAAATAATTTCTGTAATGAAGACTGTATTCTGGTTTGCAGCTTCTTCTGGTAGTATAACACATAAGAGCCTACAACTTAAAAATCGTGGTGGATATTGGTCAATTCTGGCTATTTCTCACCAGAAATCCTCATTAAGTAATAATTACTAATTTTATAATATTAGTAGTCTCATAAACTATTTGACATGTATCAGCAATTACTCTGAAAAAACGTATCTAATCAGCTGATCAATTTATCCTGAATATCTGCACCAGCTACCTTAGACAAGGACAGACAAAAAGCCTTAACATAATGGAGGGGTAAATACATGTACAGGAGTATATATAATATTTTTATGTATATATTCACACATGCACAGACACATACCCAAAAATACTTCAGTGGAGTGTGCTGAGTTTTCAAGAGAACTTGGCAGTACTGAAACTTTCTTACAAACGAACCTGAAAAAATGATTGTCAAATAATGCAAACCAAGGCAAAGAACAACATATACAATATTAAATACTTTTAGCTTACTGAGTTGCTTGCTTGGACTTGCAGGAGAAACCTGAAAACTGGGATACAGTCAGTATGAAACAGCACTTAGGAGTTTTGTCTCCTACTAATGCATACTTTAACATTTATGTTAATTATGACTTTTAATGGTGGGTAATCTTCAAGGAGGTATAGAAAAGTCTCTGAGAGAGAGGTTGAGTAAAAGGAATAGATTGGGTACAGTCACTAAACAAGGGGTGGGGTGAGGAAACAATCTTGGCTCTGTGGGACAAACACTCAAGAACATGAGGGGGCTAAACATGGCAGTGAGTCAGAGACAAGGTAGATTTTCTCCTAGGGAAAAGGGAGGGGAACATCAAGGTCTAGTGCAGGGAGCAATCTGAAAATAAGAGTTTATCTGACATGGAGAAAAATAAAGATTTAGGAGATGTGTGAGTGGCAGAGCAGGGAAGTATTGACATTGTCAAAATGACTGAAAATTCAGATTTTGTTATCTGCAAATCTAAGTCATTATCTAGAGGTTTGTATCCCCCACTGTTGACTGTAGGCAGTATATTAGATGACATCTACTTCAAGGTTTCAGGTAGGAGTCCAAAGACAATTTGAGTTTTCAGAAAATCAACATATAAAACATATTCAGAAAAAAATGCAGAAATTTAAAATAAAATTTCCTTAAAAGAAAGGAAGAGAAAAATGTCATTACAAGTCATTATACAAAGTCCTGATGTTTTATAATGTTATAGTTTTTCATAAGTGGTACAACCCCTGTCCTTGCCCAGTTTCCAACAAACAGACAAGGACAAGCTAAAAAGGTAGTAATGACCTTAATCAAAAGGAAAAGCCACTGTTTACATCCATCTATAGCTTGGATAAAAAGCAGAACAATACTGGACTTTTTTAAAGGACAGACTGCAACTGGCTGTAAGTCAAAACACAAGAGGCTACAAAGCAAATTCTTTGTCTGAACATGTACCCGTTTTCTGAAGATACTGTGGTGTGTGGCAGCTGCAGCATGGCCCTGCCCCATGAGCTGGTGAAGTTGCACTCAAAGAGAAGGAGGACAGAGAAAGGAATCAGATCCCCTCCGTCTCCACTGCTGCTAGAAAAGCTGCTTTTAGCCCGAATCTGTGGGAGTGCTTGTTAGGTATCACCTCCTGCTTCTCCTGCTAAATGTATGAATACTAAGACAGATGGATGTGAACCAGAAACAGTAGACAAATTCCCTTCTCACACTTTGGAATGACAGTGTGAGATAACTCCATCCCACTTTATGGAACCTAATTCAGAGCTGAATTTATTGAACACTTAAGTTTGACTATTCCTTGCGTGCTAAAATGAGGTATATGATAGCTTTCAGTTTAATTGACAATTGTATTCAAGCCCTATTAGTTGACCATTTGATGAAAAAGAGCATCAAATAGGTCACTTGATGATTAGTTCTTCCTGACTTTCAAAGCTGTTGTCATTTTCCATCAAAATCATAAAACCTCATCCTTCTGTTTCTGGGAAATTTAGGATTCAGAGTGAGATAAATAAACCATCACTGCTGTGATGCATCTTACTTAGTATAATCAAGAGCCCACTCTGTCAAGTTCCTTAGCAAAGGCGGCTTGGGGTGGTTCCATGCAAAGGCAAAAACATCCACAGGCTTTCCCATAAAAAATACTGGACAACCAGCACGATCTTTTAACTAGCACCCACCCCTCTGCTGATTCCTTAGGGGTCTAAAATTAATTACTGTTGATCAGCAGGATTTAGGCCTCTGAAATTGAGTTCTTTGAAGAGCTACATTCCATGGAGCAGGAAAGAGTGTAGTTGGGCAAGAGTCTGGATTATCATATGAATACAATGCATTCAGAGGTAACCACTTTCTGTTAAACACAGCCCTGCAAAAAAGAAAGACACTCATCTTAGCTTCTTGTAGAGCAGGCATAGAGAGGAGACTCGAGGAGACTCGAGAAGAGAAAAGAGAAGAGAAGAGAAGAGAAGAGAAGAGAAGAGAAGAGAAGA
>WBND01000921.1:122456-136641 GCA_013398595.1 Tychaedon coryphoeus
CCCATATGCACCCCCACATTCTCTGCAGGGAACACTGGGACGATAATCACACTCAATAATCAGTTCTTTTTAGACGGGAGCTTAAATCTACCTCTCTCCGAAGGGAGGATTCTTGGTGGCACCAACAAGTTGAATATCATACTGTTGGAGCCTCTGCACTCTTCTCACAGGCAAAGACCAAAGTGGTAGTAAATTCAACTCCAAGTAAGTTTGTTCCTGTTGTGCTGGTTTTGGGAATACAGACCAGCTACTAGGGACACCTAGTTCATATTACTCTGAATTTGGAATATGCAAACTAACATGAAATCATGTGAAGCAAAACAGAAAATCTCAGAGTCTTTCAAAGAAGAAAAGGCTTTTCTTAAGCAGAAAATGCTCTTCAGCTTTAAGAAGAGTGGGCCCACTTCACGGAGATACTACAACTCATGAAAGACTACTTCTTAGTAGAAACTTAGTATTAAAAAATTACTTGTTGTCCCTGCCCAGATGTTATTTCCCAGATGTAATGTTTAAAAATTACATCTTCTGTTAAATTTTTCCAAAAATATTCCATTTATAGCTTGCAAAATGAGAAACTTCAGAAAGGAGATAACAGTGCAGGAAATTAAATTAAATCTTCACAGGATGTGAAGTGTTCACATGTGTAACATGTGTACCATGTTCATGTAAGAAACAGTGGTTTTGGAAAGTGATACATTTTCTTTGGGGTTTCTTCAATCACATGAAAAATGATGTAGTCACATGTGGCAAAGTGCTGATGTAGCATGAAGCAATTCTGCTGGTTCAAATTAGTTTAGAAAACTTTGAAGCTTTTATTTCATATGAAAGGCTGCAGTCATGATCAAGTATGGTCAATCCATATAATTTTAATAATTTTATGTTGTATCAAGTATCATTAATGATACATAAAGCTGATGTGCTCACTCTATTGTTTTACCAAAAGGCAGGTATGTGCCCGATATTATTTGAATGACAACAGGATTACAGCCAAAGACTTTGGATCAGGAAGAAAGGCTCACAAGTAATTCCAAAGTCATTGGCCTTGTTCTTGTCTGATTGTGCCTCAACTGGACCCAGCAGCACACTGACATGAGAGCATCTCTGCTTCCTTAGACAATAGGTTCAGAATTTGTCATTCTTAAGATTGCGTTTAGGTGTAGGTGTAAAAAAACACAGCAGTGAGGTGTACCTGGCAAACCCAGGATATGAGTCAATATTTTCATCCTACATAGTAATTACATGAAAGAGGAAAAAAAGAAAGGGTAAGAGAAAACAGCAGAAATATATTCCCTTAAGGCTGGGTCTTCCCTTGGTCCGTAAACACTCCTGCTAATCTCCCTCATCAATTAATTAGAAGAATCACAGAAAGGATTAGTGAGAAGGATCACAGTACATCAATCACCAGTGAGAGGACTATTTGTTGACTAATAATGACGTGTCTCCAAAGACCATGGCTCAAAAGTTCTCACTTGTGGATGGGTGGACTCATTCTGCTGAATTTCAAGCCTACCTGAACAATTCTATCTGCCATTCGTATTTGTCTGGTCAGCCAAAATGCAAGCATGAAAGAGAAACAAATATGAAGAATAAGTATATTGCAAATTTTAGGAACAACCAGCATAATAATGCCATCAGATTGAAAGACAGTCCAACAACAGTCACTAAAAGGTAAGGGAAACATTTCAGTGATTTGTTTTTTTATCCTTAATGGACGACTGAAGACCATTCTGTGCAATTCTAAAATATTAATATTGATATCATATGTATTTACATGTGGCCATTACTGTTGTCTTTACATGAGTGTGTCTGGTAATGGAAATATTCAGGGAAGTGCTAGTAAACATTCCAAGCTTATAGCTGTTTTAAGACAAACTGGTTTTCACTTGAGCAAAATTTTATATATATCATAATATCTCTTTCAAATTTTCTATGATATGGGAAAACACACCTTTGAATTAATTTCTAACTATCCATTCATTTATCTACTCTTCCACGCCTTTTGTGGTAGTTCTTTTCTAAAACACAGTAATAAGACCAGTCCACTCTCACTTTGTCCTCTTTTAACATCCAAAGTTACTGGACAATGAGTCCTTATAAACTTTGAACGCATCAGCTAAAAAGCAGAGACTTGCAAAAATAACAAGGTTCATGGGAAAACTGATCTTGTTTGAACAGATAGTAAATACTCTTGGTCATGAATATTTTTTTAAAGGATGATTACAACTTCCTAGCCTTCCTCATCCCTCCTAACTGTAAGATGTAAGATCTATCCCCTTTACTGCTTAAATCACACTTGAATCAAAGCCCAGGATGCTATTCAGAAAACACCAGATTTATAAGTACTTTCAGGATGATTAAATATTCACACATTTCACACCCTCAGTTTAGTTTAAAATGCACACTAGAAAATATTCACTTTTTAGGTAGGATATTATCTTTTGTGATTTAGTCTAATTGCAGTAACTTTGTAATCTTACTTCTAATGCAAGGCTCACCAGAACTAGATAACTTTCTTCAGAGATATTCCAAGATTTGTTGGTTAAAAGTGACAATAGGTCCGGTTTACTGCTGTTGTCCATGTCTGACAAACCCTACTAAATTCAATATAATATATACTGAATATATATGAATATATCTATACATATTGAGCATAAACATCTCACTTGTGCAAATAAATAACTGTGTGTGCTGTGATGTGTGCTTCATGCTTATTCAGCCTGAGCTTCATTTGCCTTCATGTCATGGATGGTGACTTAGTATATATACCAACAGGGTCTTTTACCATTTTACTGCTGGCTTTGGAAATTACTCTTGCACTTATATTTCAAATAACACCAATTTGTACATTTAAACTCACTATGGATTCCTGGAATCCTTTTTCTAAGAAGAATTAAATTGCTACATTAAGCATGTTTGGTATTAACTGTAGTGATCGCATGTATCAAGCTAATATCTTGATGGAGAAGTCCTTCTATGGACAAAGTCTGCTTAATGAAAAGAGAAAAAAAATCCCTTGGTTTTAAATTAAACTCCAAATAAACAAACATCAACAGTCCAGGAGAAACTAATTGAAACACCTAAAGAATGAAAAATTTTCCCAGAAAGGAGTCAATCTTTTTTTCTACATTGAGCAACACTAGCACAAAAAATTTCAATCTGGCAGTTGACTCCTTTTCTGGAGGAAAAAAAAATCTGAAAAGAAAAACTGCACAAAGGTTAATATGCTGGATATTAAACAATTTTTATCTCTCAGTTTGCAACAAACTATTTAGTACTCACAAAGAAAAACAGTGGTGCAGTATGCCACGTACTCTGAAAAGCATAACTTCACACCTCTATGTAGAAAAGTAAACACCACTCTAAATATTTTTTTTTCTGATTTTTTTTTTTACAAAAATAACACAAGAGAACACAAATATATTAAAAAGTTGCTCACCTGTTTTCAAATTTCAGTAAGTAAAATACCAAAAGTTCTTTCTGTGCTAATGCAGTACTTTTACTGGAGTTAAGTTACATCCTGATTTATTAGGTCAGCAAATGGTATGTTTCAAAATACTTCAGGTCATTTGAAAAACGCTTTTATTCAACATCTTTGATGTTAGTAATTGTACTACTGTAAGTGTAGTAAGTGTACTAGTGTAGACCTCAGCTTCACCTTTGAAATTCAGAAGACGATCCCATTCCTTTATTAAGCCCGAGATTGCACAATTGGTTATACAGTGTCTGCACAGTAGACCTAGGAATATCTAATGCAGGCTTTTCTTGGTGTTCTGTGGTGGACGCACAAATGTGCCACCTGATCTCATCTGTCAGGCTTTACCAGTGAAATGTCAGATAAGTTGGGTCACTTCTTATGCTCCCTATAGCAGAAATCAGGAAAACAGCTGAGATTAAATAAAAGATATATTTAGTGACTCCACATGGTCCTCAGGCACCTCTAGTCTTAAGGGGGTTTTTCTTATGACAGTCACGTACATAACAACTGCACATCAGTGCAATAAATGTTAAGTCAGTTGAAACAGGGACACCTTGTTACTCTTCACTTTTAAAAACACCCTGCAGATGCCTTGCTTGCACCTCAATAAATTTAATCTTATAGAATGGGCAGATATTAGAAGCAGGTGGCAGCTTAGTGAATTAATAATAATAATTTAATGAAAAATGTATGAAAATATCTGAAAACAGATATCTGCAATGATTAGCAGCTCAAAGCAGGTTTTGAACTAGAACTGAGCCATATATGTTTACTATAGCATACAGATTTTAAAAGCAGACAAATAGACCAATCTAGCCTGTATCTATAAGCAGAAGACTGTTTAGAACGCTTTTTTGTTTGTTAGTCCAGGTGCTTAACCCTAGGGTAACTCACTGTGGTAGTTGCTGTTCCAGCATGTGTGTCAATCACTCTGCAGCTGAAGAAACCCCACCTTGTCTCATACAGCCCCACCAAGAACGTGGTACTTTCCAAATTTCTGCCAAAGGCAGAAAAAAATGTATTAATAGCAAGAAAAATCTGCCTTGAGTACATCACTGCCTCTAAAGTGTTTTTCTCTGGCTGGAGGGTGAAAGGAGAAGTATCCATAGCAAGATTGTTGTCTAGCTAGCACAAAGAGACATGTGAGAGGAAAACGAATAAAACAGAAAAGAAAGAAATGCAGAAGGAGCTGACTTTTGCCTTGCAGGCATACAGTTAAAGCTAGATGGGACTTCCATCAGAAGCATCTTGACAAAGTGTACTGGAAAAGGAGAGAGCCAGCTACAGCAGAAGCCTTGATTCCTCCATGGCTAAAGCTAGAAAATGTTTGATTACTTTCAAGAGATTGCTTAATCCAGGGTCTGTTGGTAAGAGTGTGAAAAAAACAAAGCAGAGCCTTATACAGCAGTACAAAAACCAAAAATTTTCAAAAATATTCAAGATAGCATGACATTTGTGCAACAGACAATACAAACTTCAGTTTGATCATAGATTTTAACTTGGCTTCACAAAAATAGTTCAGGTATAGCCTGTGAGCAACACTAGGAGAAACCAGAAAAGAAGTGCACCTCTTTAGGATGAAGAGTCTCCTGGTCAGCAAGGTCTTCACTGATGTATTTTGATGGAAGTTTATCACTCACTAATCAATCTCAGCAGCTCCACATCGGTGCAACTGCTTTTTATCAGATTGCTGAAATAAGAAATGCTTTTAAAATACTTGGCCACTCAAGTAACCTTCTGAAAAACACATGGTAAAATACTAGTTTCGTTCTCTAAGCCCTTTAGAGCAAAACAACACTGTGTTCTGGGATGGCAAAGGAATGACATATTTTAGTAATGTAGTACACTAAATTGACTATATGACTAATACGACTTAGCCTATTAAACATTTTTTCAGTCAGATGTTCCTAAAAGCAAGCCTTTGGAATCCATCTTCTGTACAGAAAAGGAGCACTTCTAATGGCACAAAACCCCTTGCAATTTCAGACAGGGTTCGCATGATAGGTGACTTTCCATGGTTTTTTTCCAACGACAGCACTAAATTAAGAAATTGTTTCAGAAAAATGCCCCACTGGATTTTTCCTCAAAAAATGAATGTTTCTCAGGTGAAGCCCTTTCTTCAGGAGATTGGATGGCCCATATATCTGGTCTAGGCTTTCTGAGGAAAAAACATATTACAACTCCATGCTAATGGTTAAAAAGTCCTGAAGTACAGATTAGGTAATATATGATAGCAAGTATTGTTTTTAGAAGAAATGTAAAAGCACTGACAACCTGTTGCTCCCTATTATGTTTCCTCTGAAGCTTATGTGCCTAAAAGACTTGGGAAAGGATCTTTCCACAACAGACCTCTCCGGTATAACCACCAAGACCTCTATAAATCTATTTCTGCTTTTTGCATTAAAGGGAGTTAAAGCACAGTATGCAATTAAAGGGAGTTTTCACAACACTAATTTGCAGTTACTGTAAGGTCATTTTCCATGTTCAAAGAGGTGCTAAATAATTTTGTTGTAGATAGAAGTAAACCTAGATCCAACTAAAATAAGGACTACATTTTTTAAAAGCCAAAAATGAACCAAATTTAATATGATTTTCAGGGCAATCTTGGTGATTTAAACAAACTACCTTTGATGAAAAAGACCACACAGGATGGTTTCATTTTTTCAGTGTGTATCTGGACAGCTTTGAAAATCTCTGTCTACTGTATTTAAAAAATTACTACCAAATCCTTTTGTTAGATGCTGCCAAGAATTATTATTGAGAGTAAAAGCTACAGAAACAGCAAAGACAGCCTTATTATTGATCCCTTAATGTTTGCTTATGGTGTAGGGCTTGTGTTGTTTTTACAGGACATATCTATGATATGGGACTGACTCTGTAAAATTCAAAACATTCATTGACATGCAGGGAAAATTCTAGCCACAAGTAAAAGAAATGTATAACACAGGAATCACTGATCTCAATTCAGATTGGGATAATCTTGACTTGTTTGACATCCTTGGATTCATCAAATAGACAAAAGTGTTTCTAAGAGACACTGTATGTCTAGACGGATTTATGTAAGGTATTTATTTTATTTTAATTTCCTTCATTTTGACCTTGTAAAATGTTAAGCATCTCCTGTTTGTCCTTTGTTCTTTTGACCTCCAAAAGTAGCTAAGGATTGAAGGTGTTCAACATCCTCCCAAAAAACCCAGTATCTTTCAGCTTTGGAAACTATTTCATGGACTACGCAATGAAAGCTTTCCCCACGTATACTTAATAAGCTGTTAATAACCCAGACATGGTGATGAGGACAGCAGCTCTGTGGAGTATGTTTTTCTTTTCAACTGGTGGTTAATATGTATGCATTTCCACTAAGATCCAAAAACTCCAGATCATAAGAAAAATACTTGTAACAAACTGTGAGCCTGATCCTAATTAAGAAATCTGTTGAATTTCCTTGAACATGACAGCAAATAAAAACTGCTGTATTTAAGCTCCTCAAGACAAAGCCTCCGACTGGAAATATTCACACAGCTGAGTCGAGTGACATAACAAGAAAAATGAAACAAGTCTTTCAGAGAAAAGAAATAAGAAACAATTGAGCTAGCATCAATAATAACTCTTTTCTTGCATAATTTGTATCAGTAAGAAAATTCATTACATTTCATGGGTGGAAAGAAAATCATCCACCTCCTTCAAGCAGTTTAAAATCACTTTAGAAGGGTAGCTACAACCCTTAAAATACATAGAAAATAATTTCATGGTTTTAATGAGAATATTCCTTATCATGCATTAACAGCTCAAAAGACTCTATGAAAAAGTAATTACAGGGTGAAAATGCAGGACTTGATTTGCTTCTCCAATCCTGAAATCTTTAGGACATTCTTGATGACATCCTTAAGAACATTTCGTGTGGGATCTGATATTAACAATGACCTTAAATCTCAGATAAGCTTGCCTCTAGAGAAAGTAAGAAATGCCCAAACTGATAGCCAGTTATCAAATGCAAAATGTTAATTATTATAAAAGGCAAACACATCAACAGATGAGCAGATAAATATTTTTCCAGAAGATTCTAAGCATGAACTTCAGAAATTAAAATAGTCATGACTAAACAAGACTTTTCTCCTGGGTCCCATAAATAGAAGAGTAATTATGTTCTTCAGTAGAATTTAGAAGACTTTGAACTGTATTTGTTACTCATAAGAAAAAAAATCTGCATCACAGAAGGAAAATAGCAGTAATTTAGGGAAAGGCAAGAACTACGCCATACTTTCAGTAATAAGAAGGCGTGTGTGGGCCACATACATAACATCTATATATGTTGTGTATACATATATATAACACATATGCATTTGCATCACTCAGCCTACAGAATGCAAAAGTGAAGACTTAAATAAGGGACAAAAGAGGATCTGTTCTTCCTACTAATTGTCATATTTTATAGAAGGTAAGAGTTGAAATGAGAGTGGGGACAACTGTTACTTGAATAACTGCTGAGTATGTATTTAAAGTATTTCACAGGAAAACCTGTTTCCCAGAACCATAGAACACTTGGTTTATTACCCCTAATTGTGTCCAATAGCTCAGCATTACCAGAAGAAAGACACTGAACCTTTTTATTAGCTAACCATCAGAAAGGACCGACTACAAAGAGCAGAGAAACTAGCAAATGAGGCAACTCCATTCGTCCATATAGAGCATTGCAAGAGCAGAATCACACTGTTAAGAGCACAAACCATGGAGGCTGTCACCAGCTGAAGTCACTGCTGAAGACCTGGCTGCACGTGCTGTTTGCAGGGGTGAATAGTCTGTGTGGGAACCTGTTACAGAATGAAGCAGTGTGCACCCTGCACGTGTTGAATAGTTGCTCTACCAATTTACTCCATACTGGGCCCCAGTAAGGTTTAGCTCAGCCCACCATTACAGAGGGCTTACAGCAGGAAACTGACTGGTGTCCCCATGAGCAACTAGTGGGGAAAAACTATTCCACAGAAGGTCACTAATTTGTCTAATTTAATCTAATTTGCAGTCTCCAAGGAAAGGACTGGAGAAGTCAGCAGCCTTTCTGACACACACTGTATCTGCTGCTTAATGAAAAACTCTTCTTCAGCTTCAGACTGCTCTGCTCCGCTCCCTTCCCTTGCTTCTTGGCTCTGCGCTCCAAAACTTCTTCAAATTTCTTTATGCACCTTTATGACTGCATAAGGAGGAAAGTGTTAAGAGTTTTTTACCCCGGTTTTGAAAGAAATAGTCTATAACCTTTTTCCATCTGTAAGCAAACAGACACAGTAGAAAAAGCCAGTGAGAAGAGCAAGAGGAATCCCCACTCTGTCTTTTAGGATCACTCTTAATGAGAATGATTGCAGACAATAAATCCCTTTCACCACTTTTTCTCCACTTCCTTCACTGACTCTCCAAACTGCAGGAATGCCTGGAAACACAGTAAGAGCAACCAAAGTAGCTTTGCTCCAGTCTGTAGGTTACCACAACTACAACACTAACATTTTCTTACCTTCTGCTTTATATAAGAAGTTGCAAGTCTTGAAATACGTGAAGAAATAAATATTCAAAATTCAGTATCAATTATCAGCTATTTATTGCAACTCCTAATATCACTCTCACGCAGCATCTGCTTATCACAGTATGTTGTTAACACATTGAAATAAATTATGAATTAATTATTTAATTTCTTTTCTGTAGTTGGTAACTCGTCACACCTTAAGTGCTATTGATAGTAGAAAATCATGTTTATTTTTCATTTGGATCTCAAATTAAAGGAGATCATGGGACATTTTCAAGATAAAACTGAGCAAATATATAAGTGATTGAGAGTTTACAGTGGGACTGTAAGATAAGGACAAGACAGTCAGACGGAGGCATTCCTGCGTATTTAGTAATTTCAAGTAAAAAAGAGTCTCTCTCATGAATGAAGAAAGTATTATGTATGATTAGTATCAAAGCTAGTGGTTGATTAAAAATGAAGAAAGTTAGGTAAGACAGAAAAATCGGGTTATTGCAAACAGAGAACATGTCCCAGGATCCATGAGAAATTACGGAGATAATCTGAAAGGCACAATGTATATTAATGCTGGCTTTCATGTAGTACTTCTGGCATCTTTTTTTTTTGAGATAATTTGATACATTGTACAGACTTTCTTTTGAAACAAATTTATATGGTCTTTCAAAGACTTTTCTTTAAAATTTATTTGAAAGAAATCCAGGGGTTTCTTTGATACGGACGTGTGTATACATATATGTACACAGAAGTATGTTACACAAGTTAAACAATGTTCATGATGAATCTATTTCTGTAATTGCTCCTGAATGGAAAGCAAAGGTACACTACTTCTCCAAAGAAAAAACGAAAAATACTTTAATTCTGCTTATGTAAGAGAGATATGAGACTTGACAGGGGCTCATTTAATCTGTATTTAAGTTAATGGTGGTCAGGGGTGAGACATTGAACGCAGTCAGACTGCAGTGTTTTCTAAAGGGTCTCACAGATTTACTGCAACTAGGACGAATCATGAGCATCTTAATCAAGGATACTTTGGCTTCTAAAGGTGATATGCTGTGTAAGGAACAAGCCACCAAACACCCCCATTTTTTCAATATTTACAAATAAAAATTATTCCAAAAGGAAAGGGTATGTTCCCTACAATTATCCTCCATTTGTATTTATCATATTCCAATGATCTATGATGTCCAGCTAATAAATTCTCATAGGTACTATGAAACAAAGGTAAAACAAACTATTTTCTGGCTTATAAAATTCTTACCTGTGTCCAACATATTTGAGATTGATGTTGACTGCTATTGAAACAGTTTATTATAATCTTAGAATGACACATGCTTTTGTGTCAGTCCTGAGACACTGTTTGAAACAGGTCCTGTAAACAAGCTGGCTGATATTTATGCACTAGACCTTCATCAAACATGTACCTTTGGAAAGGACTCCACAGTAAATGTATTCTTGCACTTCCCCCATACTGCAGTTGAGAATCCAATATAACGCCGTATAACAAGAAGATGTCCAAAAGAGTTTTTCAGAATAAAGCAATACCTCAATCAGTGGATAGAGATCTCAGATTTCATTAAGAATACAGGTTAAGAAAGAGGATACACTTTATCTAAATAGCAGTGATGCCAAGGCAATTCTCCTATGACAAATGGTTCTGCTCTCCTCAGTCCCCTACAATGTTTTAAAACATAAACCAAAACCCCTCAAAGAATAGGATGTGCACATGTGAGACACTAGTAATTATTTCTACCACCAAACTTGGGAGTGGTTAGAATCCTACAGATGTAATCTCTCCATTCAGTGATAAAACTCTATAAATGTTTGTTTTGGCACTCACCTGTGAGGAGCCACATTGATAATGAAAAACTGAATTACTTGCGCCCATGATGGGTGTGGGCATCATAAGACCAGTAGATTCCTGTCAAAAGAGGTTGCAAAATACTACTTTTTGCCTTTTAGAGTCATGTTGAAGATCACGAGAGAGTGGTAGAATTTTCAGTAAGTTTCACTGTAAAATTTAAATCTTCTAGGCTGCATTAGGATGTAAATTCTGCTTGATGGATGTTAACACTACGGAAGAAATAGATGCCTTCAAAAAGTTATAATGGCAGCATTTTCAGGAGCACTCATGTAGTTTGAGGCTGTTTTACATAAAATTACACTTCAGTCTGTCAGAGGAAACAAGATAACCAGTCAGGTCAATAGTATAACTAGTCCTTGAGATAGGCTCTCGCTTGGTTTTCAGAAGCCACATTACTCTGTTTACTACCATTACCTCCAGCTAAAAGGTTCCACCTCTCAGAGTGATTGTTAAAAGACATAACTCTATGTATAGCTTGTCCCACAGACATAGCTCTATGTCTGACCAACTCTGAAACTTACTCATGAATGAGTGCCACACGGAGGATCTTTGCAACTCATTTTAAAGCAGTTTCTGCATCTTACAGGAGTCCAAAAACAGTTTTGGAGAGTTGGACAGTGCTTGTGCATCCCCATCCCTTAAAACATTTGCATAACAATGGCAGTGGTAGCACAAAACTCAGCAGACTGCAAACCCCCTGTTCCACCAGCTGTGCAAACATTCATTCATGCAGTGGCCTGCACTGCACTCAGTGCTGCAGCTTTGCCAGCAGCATCCATTTCAACACCTGAACTCAGGTGTGTTCGCAGGAGTGACCACAGTGTAAACACACCTGCCAGTCCTTCTAAAGAGTCCACTTTCACTGAGCTAGGTGACAAGCTCAGTCAAGCTCAAACCAAGTTGCATTCTGATGCATAAGACAATTGTGTTTATCGTAAGCTAGGCAGCTCTCTTAAGGATGCTTGCTCCAGCTGCGCTCTGCATGCAATATGCACTTAAAGTTCAGGCCCTGCCCTTCTATTCTAGACTTCTAAAAACAGAGACCTAGCTCTTTAAGGCAATATTACTGAAACTTCTACTGACAGTTTTTCAAACGTTTGCTTCTTTTAAGACTTTACAGAATAATCCAAACAGATTCAACACCTGTATTGACCGATAAATGCAGTTCTCCTTTCCCCAACATAATTGAAATCAAAAAACTTCTTTCACGTATATGGGAAAAGCTTACCCTGTATAAGGAAGAATAGAACCCACCACTTATTCTGGTCATTTATATTACCTAATTTTTTTACGTTTTCTAAAAGGCTCTATACATATAACCAGCTAGATGTATGTGCATAGTTCAATTAAATTAAATATCTGTTAAGACAATACAAATTTGACTTCTATTATCCATAAAAGGAACCCTTGAATAGCATGAATAGACACAGCAGCATTACTTCTTTTCTTGAGCGTCCAGATACAGAATATTAAATAATACAGGCATTAAAAAAGAAAATATTTTCTATGAAATAATTCCTTTTATGTCTACTTCTCTCATTAGTGATTTATTATAGCCATACTATAGGATCTTATGCCACCCTGTATTTCAAAAGCCTTTCTGTGCTAGACAGCTCTGTCCCTCACAGTGCAAAGTTATGAAAAGCCTCTGGGCTGACACTGTAGGTCTTTCTTTTTTCACATCTCTCATTTCAAGTCCCATTTTAGAATTTAAATGCATGACTGAACTTCTGTGGAGTAAGAAACTCTGCAGTATTTGGCAAAATCCTAACTCTCCAAAAAGACAGAGTAAATGCACAGGAAATGTATCCGAACAAGTAAAGGTCTACTGCTCCAGATGTCAAAGAGATTTTAGGATAAGGACCATAAGTGAAAGAAAGAAGAGGGAATGTATCAGGCCTCTGTTCTGTGAAAATAAACAAAAAAAATACGAACTTGCTTTAATTTCTTGCTTTCTTAAGCATCATACTTCTGATATTGTGCCCCGATTGAAAGGTTAGGAAGTGAAAATAAGAAGAAAACAGAATTCTCTGACTCTCCAAGCAGCAAAAGAGTCTCATCCAATGCCAATTTTGTTATGCACACCCCATTTTGATAGATACGTTATCAGGAAGTCTATTATGAGTAAACACCAACAACTAGCAAAGCTGATCAAACATCACCATGGCTGAAGTCTTTGAAGTTACTTCAGGGGTAAATACGGTCGCAGGGCTGATTCTGCCACCTCAGACTGCCAGGTCTGCACAACAAACTGCTAAGTGAGCTTCCTCAGCCTTCACAAGAAATCTCAGGTTTGGCTGCACAGCCCTTAAGCTGTGCCCAGACATGGTTTTTCCTGTTGCTGCACAAACAGAAAACTCGAATGGTTGGAGACATCTGTTATGACACCCTCCTCAAAGTAGGGAAAACTGAGATCAGGTCATTTATGACCAGGAATCATGAACAAATATAAGGAACTCCTTAGGAACATTAAAAATTTTAACCCCCCAATTCCAAACATCCAAATTAAAACTCAGTCTATGAGACCTGCAATTTCATTTCAGTCAGTAGCACTCATAAATTTTCATTAAAGATATATGAATTTTTATAAAAAATACATGAGATAACCCAGAAAACAATCACATAAAAATTCCTAGCTATAAGAAGAAAACATTAAAGGTGGTAAAAAAAAGAAAGGGAAATTCTACATCAAAAACACAATCCTAACTGCCCTGGTTTTGTTGTTCTTGTTGTTGTTAGGGGTTTGTTTTGTTTTCTTTTCTCTTTCTTTTTTATTTTTTTAATGCCTGTTGTCAAAAGTATTCTGAATGAGATGAGACAGTCTGAGCTCTCAAACAATGCCAACACCCTGTGGAAAGAGTAAAGGAATAATCCTAAAGCAGTACAAATGAGGTGATCTGACACAACACTCCTGCCTGAAGAAAATTATTCTGCCATATTTTAAAGTGTCAGAATTTTATTCCATGGAGTTTTGAGAGCATCGCCTCTGTTATCCTTAGCAGTGCTCTAAATCAACAACAAAAATTATGTATATATATACATACATATACTTCATACATATTAGTTGATATGTATTCATACATGTTTTATAATTTATGACATATGGAGATGCTCTCAAGATTAATCCTGTTCACTCATGCACACCACATTTTGCCACTGACAAAAAAGGAGCTGCTCAGATGTCACAGTGCAAAGCACTCACTCTATTTTTCTTTTTTTCATTCTTATAGATGAGCCTGTCAATAGTTTGAAGTGAATATAATTTTCTCAATGAAACAAGTTCTTTATCCCTTTCTTGTTTCTTTATGCCATGTTCACAATGCACAAGATAATAAATTGT
>WBND01000921.1:153213-168889 GCA_013398595.1 Tychaedon coryphoeus
TTGGTTGTTTTTTTGTATGGCAACCTATTATTTCTCGTGGCATACTAATGCCTTATGGAGTGCATTAAAAGGACAGAATTCACTTAGGAGACTGGAAGTGCTATTATCCTCATTCTGGTTTCACTCACATTCTGACTTCCAAACATAAGCATTCGACTGTTCATGCTTCCACCAAGTCAGTGGCAAAATCCCATTTACCCAGAAGACTGAATTGTCTGGTGTTAATGAATTTTGATTTTTGGAGTTTTTACTTCCAGTAAGGGTGAGAAGTGTTCTTGTTACACCTGTTTGGAATCCAAATACAGGGCTGAAAAATCTCAGGATCCCATATTTCAAGCTTCTTCGTAAATGTTTTAATCTTAAAGACAAGCAAGAAATTTAATGTAGTTGTGACAAGCACCTTATCGGTTTACTGATTTACTGATGTCAGTCATTGTTGTGTTTGATCTTAAAAAATTACTGGTTTGATTTTTTGAAAAATATATTTACTTTCCTGCTTAGTTGCGTGACTTACTTTACTGGTATCTCATGCAAGTTTGGATTCAGATTTGGATAACAGATATGATGACTTTCTAGCTAATCAGAATTAAACATCAGAAAGTGTAGTATCACTTTTAACTCTTACAAATTGACATGATGAGCAGACTTCTTAGATAAGTTGAAGAGTTAATTGAGGAAATGCATCCATCACTTGCAGTGAAGTTTAAAACTTGGGGCTTTAATCCAGGTAATTTTTTAATACAAGGGCTGACATTAAAATCACACAAATTTCTTTTATAAATAAGAACTACAGGCGTATTGGTGCGTCTGTAGCATCAGATATCTTGGCAAGTTTTATGTGTTGCTATCTGGTTTTATCTGATCCCATTTAAATTGTTTCCATTTCCATCTAACTCATAAGCAACAGGATTTGAAGTTGTTATTCATGTTGCAGACTTCACCATTGGAACATGCAAAGTGTATTGCTTAATCCAAATATTGATCAAATGCTAACTGTCCACATTGATTGTCACTGGAGAAAGAGAACTATTCAGAAGACCTGAATTACTTCATGGAGTTTTTTTTTGGGGCGGGGGTTTGGTTGTTTGGTTTTTTTTATGGCAACCTTTATACTTATATTTACATAAACAGGAATGTAAGTGAATGAAATTAAACTGAAACTACATTGTCTTTAAACACACTCACAGGCCAGAATTTTTTGAAAGGGAATTGTTAGACTCAAACAACAGCATAAGGGTGACAGCTTATCCATTATCAGGTGAAGTCAGGGGTATTAGTGGGTCAAGGTTCGGTGACGCATTGTTAGATACTGAGACAACCTCATTCAACACACACCTCGGTTCCTTGGCACTGGGGCCACCTTAAAGATTGCTGAGTATGCCAGAGACCTGGAATTCAGCTAAATCTGAGAAAATAGGCCTCCACAGGATTATTAATTCCAGGATCTTCCCAATAATATTAAGTTTTGAAACTCTGCTTTCTTTCAGCATCCAGAGAAAGACAGATAATGATCATTCCTCAAATGACACAGTCTGACCTGTATGTCTGTTATTCCACAGCTATCTGCAAAAAGTTAGATTCTTTTAAAGGACAAAAATCACAGTTTAAAGAAGATTAGTTCAGTGATTGAAGTAATATCCAATGCAAAGATCAAAGGAGCTCACAGGCTAATTTTATTTAAAGTAATTTAAAATTGTTTTTCAGCTTGAGCCTTAGCATCATCATTTGTGAAGGTAGATAAGGATTAGTCATACCTTAGCTAACTTCAACATGGACATACAAAGATCCACAAAAAATTGCACAACCATTTTTTAAAAAATGTTTTAAGTGCCAACACAAGACATGCCTGAAAAGAAAAGGGAGAAAAAAAAATCACCATATGTATACCCAATAGGCTCAATTAAAAACCCACAGAAATTAACTGGAATCTCTTTGGCAAGGGTGTGTCTTTTGAGACCATGCAGGAAAATTTATGTACATTAGGCTGTGTCACAATCTCATAGATTTTAGAATTGAGGGAAAAAAAAAATTCTAACTTAACTAGCAGAAAACCCATGGAAAACTTAGAATGGAAGAATCTTTCAATTGAAGGGAGAGAACAGTTCTGTTCAGTCAAATGCAGTTAGAATGAATAATGGTTTATACTGTAATAGTGAATAAATATTTCTGCATGAATAATTTATCAAATTCCCTGTGGTCAGGTTATTTGGTGTGAGGGAAGAATATATGTGAGCCTTTATAAAGAAATGTGGCAAGGTTTTCCTCAATGAGTATTTCAAGCAGCAGTAAGTTTTTCTATCTCCAGCTGCTGCTTCTCTATTGTTGATACATTTCCAGCTGAAAATTTGCATGGGTAATAGGACTGTAGAATCTTCTAGAAATAGTTTGCCTGCTCACACTTTCCATCTTCTTCCTGGTGCAGAATGATTTCAGATTTTCAGAAATCTACCAAATGTTCTTTGGGAACCAGTCTGTAGGAAAGTTGACATGTCTTTGGCCTTAGTCCCCCTACAACTTCGAGCCCCTCCTGGTTGTAGGATTAAGCGTGCTACTCCTCAGGAGATTTGTGCATATATATGTTGGGTTGGTCTCCTTGAAGTATTTCTTTTCTTCAAAAATGTGTCTATTCTGCATTTAAAGGGGGAAAATACTTTAGCCAGTGTAATAAATGAAAATTAATTAAAATGCAATTAAGTCAATTTATGACAAACTCTTACCTTTAAAAAATTCAGGCTATTATTCTGAGGAAATTAGGTATAGTCTCTCTATAATTAGTGAAAAAATATATTGAAATGGATCATGCATGTCAGAGGCTGCCAAAATACTTGGTTTAGAAACAAAGATCCTTGAGGGAATGTCCCAAACTCCAAGTTTTATGAACCTTCAGAATTTGTAGATCTTTGCATTACTAGGTCTGCATAATTGCAGGGATTAAACTATGCCCGTAAGGCTGCCTGTTTTCTCCTGGTGCTTTCTCTCACACTCTGCTACTGCTAATGCCAGCGCAGCTTCTGGTTCTGATAGTGGGAGTCCTATAATACAAGAAGCTCCAGGCAGCTGCCAGTGCTTTGAATACTGGTTGTCTAAACCTGCTCGGAGCAGGTCTATACACAATAACCAGGTAATGCTGGGGGTTGGAAGGTAACCCTGCATTCTCTACTGCAAGGTTCATCCCAGTGAATCAGTATCAACAATCATAATTTCTCCCTTCCTTTCTTCCCTCCCAAAAGCTTAACTTCCATTGCCCATGTGTAGTTTTCCCTTTGTTTCAAGATTAGTATAAAGCTACAGGTTCACTTCAGTGAGTGGTGGTTCTGTGTCTGATTCAAGCACTTTTTGTGATAGAATCACAGAATCATAGAATGGCTTGGGTTGGAAGAGACCTTAAAGTCATCTAGTTCCAACCCCTCTGTCATAGGCAGGGACACCTTCCACTAGACCAGATTGCTTGGAGCTCCATCCTACTTGGCACTGAACACTTCCAGGGATGGGATGGCCAGCTTCTCTGGGCCAGTGCCGCAGGCCCTGTGCCAGTGTCTCATCACTCTCACAGTGAAGAATTAGCTGATCTGAACCACTCCTTGTTGGTGAGAACAAGGTCCAGGATAGCACCTTTCCCTGTTGGTTACTCTGTCACTTGGAGAAGGAAGTTGTCATCACTGCATTCCAGAAGCCTCCTGGATTGCTGATGTCCTGCTGTATTCTCCCTTGAACAGCTGTCAGATGGTTCAAGTCCCCTCTGTGGACCAGGCTTGTGAATGTGAGGCTGCTCCTATCTGTCTGTGGAGGGACTTATCTGCTCAGTGTTCCTGGTCAGGCAGCCTGTAGTGAGCCCCTGCTATAATGTCACCTGTCCCTGCCCTGCCTTTAGCCCAGACCTGATTGCACTGGCTCTTTCAAACACCTTCCCTTTGACCAGGAGGATTGATGAAAAAAACTACCTGCCCTTCAGAATCCCTTACTGTCACAGCCAGGGCTCTGTAATCCTTGATACTCCTCAGTCTTGTGGCTGTGTCACTGTTGCTGTATCATGTGAAACAGCAGCAGTGTGCAATTGCGGATTGTACAAGGCTCAGTAGCCTATCTGTGACATCCCTGCTAGGACTCCCCAGAAAGCAGCACACTCTAGAGAGTGTGTCAGGTCATCAAATGGGTACCTCTGAACCTCTCAGAAATCACCTACTGCTATCACCTCTAGCCTTTTCTTAGTTGTGCTGGCTGTGATGTGGGACCAGGTGGGGCTGCTTTACTGGTTGTTATACAGGACCAGATGGGGCTGCCTTACTCAGCCCTGGTGCTTCTTCTGATCTGGCAGGTCTTTCTTCTTATTCTGCAGAGTGTTGAACTGACTCTGCAAGAGCACCTCAGGCTTTGGGGAATTCTCTTCTTTCTGCAGATCCTTGCTGTTGCAAGCTTCCATTCTCCTGTGTTATCACCCCCCTTCCTTCTGTGTGTGTTATGTCTTCCTTTGCTGTCTCTCTTCCCTGCTCCCCTGTTGCAGCGTATTTGAAAATTGTGAAGTGCAATCTGAGAGTGGGAGATGCTTCAATACATCAAATGAGTAAGCCTGTAATCTGCTTGCTTTCCCCTTTCACATTCTGACCTGGGTATTCTGAAGATAAGTTGTATTCTGCTGCTGATATTTTTAACAGGGAGAGCAGGTGAAGTTGGCAAGTTGTTTAGAAAAAATGCACTATCCCACCTCTGGTTTTATCAGTTATAGTTACATGTTTTTCCTAAGTCAAAAAATGGTCCCTTCAACAGCTGATTTGCTTTATGCATTTGGTAGCATTTGAGGTACTGCCAGATACTTAACCTGTTGGTTTTGTAGCTCATAGGGTCTGTGGAAAAATCTACAAAATATACAAAATCCATTTATTAATTATGTTATGTTACGTTATATTATGTTATGTTATGTTTCATATCATATCATAGTCTATTAAACTTCCGTTTTCCTTTCACAGTAAACTTTGTCTAAAATGAGCTATGGCATCAAAGGTACTTCATCTGCAGATTGTTAGAATCTTGTGCTTCAAGCACCTTGTGTTAGTTCTGCAAGCTCTACACATCCCTGCTTTCAGTTTCAGAGGTGGGTTTGTCAAATGGGATGTTAACTTCCAGCAGCAGCCTGTTACTGCTGCAAAGCATAGTCTTGCCTGTGTTTTAACTGATTAGATTTTGGGTCATCACAAATCCTTTGGTTAGTGGCACAGCCACTTTGAAATAATGCCTCCCTTGGCCTAAGTCCAGACTAAGCTGCATTTCATACGCTGCCCTCCAAAAAACCAGGCTTTGTTAGGACAGAAGAGATTGTATGAGACATCAGATTGGCAGGTCAGAGAGCACCGACATTAACACACCCTGATCTTCTCTGCTGACGCAGCTGTTTAACTTAAATCTTGTTTATTTTATGTCATGTCAGAGTATAAAAACCCTCTAGTGATGCGAGTACACGTACACGCAAACATTCTGCAGAATATGATCCCAAATGTAAGCAGTTTTCAGTTCAGAAAAAAAGTATTGGAAAAGTTGTTATCTTAAGCAAATTCAGAGATTATTATGCAGAGATTATGCAAAAGTTTTAAAATTACCACACTGATTTATAAGAGATCTGTAAGATAATGCTAAAGAAAAGTTATATATGTATATATAAAGGTATATATGTATATATATACAAGCTTCATACATATTTATAAACTAAATTCTAAAGGCAGAAAGAAAGGTTTAGCAAACACAAAATAGGCAAGTAAATATGTGTTTTTTCTGTACATCCACGAATTTTTATGAAACAGGCATTTGAAACTTACTATTTACTTGCCATTTTGAAAAATTTAAACTTTTTCCAATCCTGAAATACTTGAATGGAAAATTCTAATGGAATTCACTGATCATGATAATGCCCAAATGGTAGATTAGAACTTCTCCTTAAATATAATTCCAAAGGGACTCTTTGAAATGTAGTGTCATTCACAAGTCTTCAACTCAACAGTTTTCTTAGACTAGAGTAATTGGTGGAAAACAGGCTTTCATTTGTAAGAGACAGCTCACATGCTAATTGTAATGTTAATTAAAGACACAAGTGTTAACAAGGACAACAAAAAGTGCTCTCTTGTGGTGTTTTGAAATGTGATGAAGTGCTTGGCTTCAGAATGTTTTCTGTTCTATTTATATAATATGGAAAAAAGTGCTTTTCTGTGTTCACTCCCTTTTTTTGATGGTTCTGGGTTGTATATTGTGAAGTGACTTGATCATTGATAGCAAGATAACACCTGGAGGAGGCTACGTTGTGCAATCTCAGCTTTGAAAGATTTTACTGAACCCCAGCTTCTTCAAAGATTACCTACAAAATTTTAAAATACCAGGTTGTCTGTGAATGTACTTTTCTTACATTAAAGATGCTGTAACAAATGCAAACAACCTTTCCTTTGATTTTCTCCTCTTTCTTAAAAAGCTGGAGGGGAAAAAAACCCCCAAAATGACCAAAATTCCACAATGCTGATATAAATTCAAGGTGTCAGGTTTGAATACAGAGTTTGGAAATGAAAATGAGAGGTACAGTTGGCAACTTCCACTGCTGACAATGTCATCTGTTCAATAAAGCATATGCTTGGTGTTGTGAATGATTGACCTAATCAATGTGCTCCAGACGGTTATCAACTGTCTTTACACTTATTAGACATCTGTATTTCACTCTTGCCATTCTGACTGCTTTATAGAGCCAGATACCTGATTAGAGAAATAAAAATATCTCCTCTCTTTTGTTTAAAATAAGTCAAAACACCAATCAACCATCAAACAATGGAAGTGTGCACCGTGGGCAAGGTAAATTGAAGGAGTCTGTCTCCAGTTGTGTAACGACTACCACTTTCCTCCTGAAAATCTTTCTCCTTGGCAAATCCACTGCCCCCAAAAATACCATCTGCAAATGTTTGTGCGAATGGAAACAGATTACAAGAAAGTGGAAGTGTGATTTCTAAGTATGAATGAAGCTACTGATGTATTTTTATAACAGTAAATATGTGTTTTTAAATCTCTTCCTTTGTAATAACTTCTTTGTTTAGGTGAATCTGGGGGGAAAAAAGAGAAACCAAACAGAAAATGAGTTTAAAATGAAGTCGCTTGAGAATATAATTCCAATGCAGTGTATAAGATACAGCTCTAGATCATCTACCCTCTCTCTTGGATTTTATTGATGCTTTGGTAAGAAAAGTCCTGAACACATTATTGCTTTGTGAAAAATAGTTAAGAAACACTGTCTCTGCTCTGCATCTGTTATAGGCACAGAACTATGAACTTGGCTTTTGTTAGAGATATTTGTTTGAGATCTCATAGCCTAAGAGGTAAAAAACCACTCACGTTAGCATTACTGCACACTGTATGGTGAGACTGATATTCAGATGTTTTACATAACAGTATGAAGCTTTTACATAAATTTTGGTTTTCTATTTTAGATCAAACAAATCACACTAAAAGATTGTACAATTCCCACTGACAACTTTCCAGGAAGCTTCTTTATGCAGAGCTGGAGAGGAGGCAAGATGTTGGCATAGCTGTTGACCTAAAAACCTGCTATGCCAACATATTGTCATCTTTCCTGTCTGTTTGCGGCAGAGGGAAGTTACACCTTGTAATGGGCATTTGGAACAGCTTTAGTCTTTCTAGATAACTTGAAAAGCCATTTTTCTGCTCCTGCTTTTGAGTCAATGAAGCAAGCGTTTATTAGTTACCTAACAACTAAAGGAGGGATAGAATTTGATTTGGGTTCTTTCATTACTCAAGCAGCAAACAGCTTGACATGCTCTGGAAAAGTTAGTGTGGAGATGCAGAAAGAAAGGGGCTTGAGGGGCCATCGGGGGACAGGACAAGAATTGAGTGATTTTTCTACACTTTTACAGAGAGGTTATGAGTTGTCTGCAAATGAGTATTTCTGTTTACATAATTTTTTCCTTTTCTGACTGTATTCTCCATCCCCGTGTACTTTTCATGTTTGTACTTTCTGTTAAGAGCCGTCTAGTAAAGGGTGTTGGGCAATGAAAATATGGTGGTAGTCATAAAATGAATGAGCATCTGCTAATGAAACGTTGTAGCTACATTTCACTGATCTGTTTTCAACTTAATTAAGAAAAGTAAACCAGTAAAACTTGATCTAAAAGGTCTCTTGATTACTGTACAGAGAACCCCATGAAAAATATAAATTCTATATAGCAATTTTATCATTCATGTACTAATTCTACGTAAGGTGTTACTTCACACAACTAGAATTTTGCTTTGAGAATCTAAAATTAGAGGCTGGATCACAAGTAGTAGTGCTACTTTAAAAAAACATAATGAACCATAATGGATTCCACACTGCGTACACAAAAGTATATAAAAGTGCACATAAAAGCAGTCCTTTTACACTCCTAACTCATTCTTGTCACTCAAGTACTGTGTTTGATATGTCTATGAAAAAAAAGAAATTTATTATGATTAGGCTATGTCATTGCCAACCCTAACTTAGGGTTACTATCTGCACCCATCATAACAAAATTATTATAATCAACATAACAAAATTATTATAATCAAAAGTTCTTACTACTTTCAGCTATGTAATGTATGGCCTCTACACTTAAGCCATGTATGTATTTGCAGTGGGAAGTCATTCAAGTGATGCCTGAACTTTATGTGTATATATATGTGTTTATTGTATATAACACATTTTAGTATTTTAAAGCACTCGTGATGACAAACAGAGTAGCGCACCAAATATAGTTGTAGAAAATTCCATCATTCTAGCAAACATAGAGAATGCTTCTCTCCTGATTGATGTTGAATTTGATATTTAAATAACAAGGTCTGAAGGCTGAAATACATTACTTTTGTTCTAAAAGTAGGATATAGACAGAACTGAAAATTCAGCTCCTGTTGTGCCAAACCTACCACAGATCCACAGAGCAGCTGTCATTTTCTTGTGGCAAGGTGACTTCTTGCTCTCAAATAGTGTCTCCTTATCTGGGCACCTAGCATGTGATAATGGACCTTGTGCTTATAAGCAAAATAAATAATACTTGGTTTTCTGAAAAGAAAATAACGGTGAGAAGATACTTAACCTGTTAGAATGAATAAAGAAAAATGGAGACAAGGATTTGATACTGGAAAATTATGATTATGGTCTGGTCCTTGTGGAGAGATAGTAATGTTTGGCTTAGTAAGCAAGTTCTAAGTAAGAATAAGGAGCCTAGAGTTACAGCACAGTGTGATATAATATGTTGTTTACCTTGAATTTACTTGCTTTAGCATGAGTGGCTGAATTTTCTGGAGCTGTATGCCAATAGTTGCAAGCTTTCATCTAGAGATGTTTCTGGCTGGAATTGAATTAATTTTCTTAGTAACTTTCCTACTAGCATGTACAGGGAGAATAATGTTGATTACAAACCAGTGTTCAAGTTATTGCCTAGCAGTTCTTACTTTAAACCAAGGGCTTTTTATTTTCCCATCCTCTACCAACTAAACTAGTGCATCAGAAGCACAAACCAGAAGATGAGGCTGCAGTCCTCAGCAGAAGCTGAGTCTCCACCAGATAAGAGCAATTACTGGCCTGCCTGTGGTTGTGGGAAAAGAATCCTGTAAAGTGTTAGGAGGCCCCAGACCACAAGTTGCCATTACACCAAGAGGCACGTGCAGGGCACATGAGGAACCAAAGCACAAATTCTGAGGGAATAAAGGCCCCTGAGTCTTTGTACAGGGCCCCTCAATAGATTAACAGGCTCTAGCTGTCCTATTGATGTACCATTCAATTATTTGGTTGTTTTTTCCTGCAGCTATATGTCAGAAACTCTGCTGTGGGGAACCTAGGGTGAAGAAATTTTTTTTTAACATCTTCTTTACATAGGGCAATGTTTTAGTAGTATGCATGTAGAGCTTAAACAGTGCTGGGCCTTATGTTCAGCAAACTACACTGCATAAGCATATTTTATGATGAGACAGGAGTTATGGCAAAATCTTACTATTTCTGTAGGAAACAACTGTGCTTTAGGAACAATATGTCTGCTTTACTCTGGATACTGCAAACTGTCTTCTATATAATAAGGAATATGCTTAATAGGTGCACTTCAAGTAAAGTATAACTGGTTTATTTGTTCTGTGCATATAAACTTAGAATTAATGTTAAAGGTGATCTGATATGTTGAGAAGAATGATAAAAGATGCAGGAAAGATCTGAACAAGAACAAGGAAATTATCCATATCTTTCTTGCCAAATACAAGACTGGGCAGAATTATAAGGAAGGGGAAGTCAAGGGCCTGGGGTGAGATTCTGACCTTGCTGGTGTCAGCACAACTATTGTTCCATCTTTATTTAGGATGAGGATACAAATGTGGAATTGAGTTCATTGTTAGCAAGGTCTGGTTTAGAACATCTTTATGAACTTCAGTCCTTAACAATGCTCAGTTGTTGTGCTTCACTTATCATCCTAACACCAGCACTTACATACTCTGCTCCTGCTTTGTGAGCAAAGGAGTAAAGGGAACTGGAGGCCTCTTTGTGCTGATAGAAAAAGACGAGAATTTGTCCAGGAGGTAGCTGGGGAATGAAATACGTAAGTACGTCACCAGGCAGCCCAGTGGATGTTCTTCATTAGTCATCATCTTCTAACAGCAGTGGGCCAGTTTGGCTCCTGTGACCATGGAAATATACTGTGAATATAGCACATGTCCAAAATAAGAAAATACCGTGAGCTGGGGAGGGGGAAGGCAGGAGAGGCAAAGGTAATTGAAAAAACTAGTAACACAAAGTGTCTTCTGATAAAGAGGAAGCAAAGAGATTTGATTTCCCAGTGATTCCATTATCCTCTACTCTGGATCTGGCACTTAAAATCTCTATCTGATTTCATGTGAGTACATGTCCTGCAATAGCACTGACTTTTCTCTGCCCTGCTACCTGATAATTGCTAACACAATTGAGACATGTAGTGAGGCAAGAAAAAGCACAGAACAAAGGTTTCTCTTCTTTCATGCTTTTGTGATCGTGGCACAGGTAAAAACAAACTGCTTGTTTCAGTGTGTTGTCTGGAGAGTAGCAGTCAGAACTCTTCTGGAAGACAAAGGCCTATCCTCATCCAGATCAACTGCAAAACAACTTTCCCAGAGGGAGATTATAACAGTTCGCTCACAGTACACGCAGTCCTAGTGCATATGTCAGACCAAGAAGTAGTCCTCAGATGATGCACTGTATTGAAAACTGTTTGTCAACAGCATCGTTTGCTTCTTACCTTGGATGTTTTTTCAGTAAATGACAAAGACTTTGCTGTTCTGCCATGAAGAATGACGTCAGAAGGATAGAACAACAAGCGGCGAAGCTACATCTCAATACAAAAAATGAATTTGACTCTAGATTGGCTTCTGGTAAAAATTCTTTAAAATATTCTCTTTCATAATCAGGTAATTTCTTAGTTTATTTTCCAAGAGCATAGTCAAGCTGGTACTTGATGAATGCTCAGTTTTTGATAGTTCCATTGACAAATGTCCCTAGCATTAAGTATTTTGGATGTACTTAGAAGCAGTTTCATTCATGATTTCTGCCAGCTCTGTAGAGCATTTCTTAAGTAATTCAGGGGTAAATTGCATTATTTTTATTAGCTGGTTTCTACTTAATTAAATCATTATTAATATGAGGTACCTATTTAAGTTGCAGGAGGTCTTTTTGTATTTTTTGTATTCACTGCTGCATTTGTATTCTTTCAGAGCTGAAAAGTTTTCCAGTGCTGAAGTACATGCCTGATTGGAGAGTAAGAAAAAGGGAAAGGGATATAATTGGATAGGAAATGAAATGAAATGAAATGAAATGAAATGAAATGAAATGAAATGAAATGAAACCCCATTCCAAGGGGAAGAAGTTAGGCTTAATTAAGAAGTAAGATGCAAAATTAATAATGGTACTAAAAACAGAAGTTCCGCTTGCTGAAGAGCAAGAAGGGACTGGATAAAAGTTGGCATATACAAAAGGAAAACTGTTGCAAAGCTCTTTACTCCTTTTCCATCACATGATGAAACTTGCTTACACCTTCTGCTGACCTGTATGTATGCGTGCATGCAGGGAGATTTATTGATGGATTCATAGATAGGTAAGTGTGTGTGCCCTCAGTAGGAATTCTGAAATAGATCAGTAAGAATCTACTTAAGGTACTTTAACACAGCACCATGTCATTCTTGGGTTATCTTTCCTACCTCAACATCAGTCTCTCCTGTACTGCAATAAACACCAAAAAAGTGCGTAAGCATGAATAAGTGTCTTTCTTACACAGCACAACCCCTCACCCCCATCCCCAACCAAAACTACAATTTCTCTGAATAAATTCCACGTTTCTTAAGCTCCCCTCTTTACAGTCGAGAAGTTGCTTAATAAATTTCTGACATTCATGAGATATTGTAAATCAAAGCATAAGAAATTTCTCATGTCTATCTTCACATGCCTCTTGTTCTTCTCCAAGTGTGTACCTGAACTAATTTTAATTCAAGTGGTACTCCTCAGGCAATGTACTGCATTTACTCAGGTAAACATTAGCTGGATGGTCAAATTGGGCTCCTGGCTACTCATCCATGTATATATCCCATTTCCGGACACAATATACATAATCCAGCAAACTGATGTGATAATTCCTCTACCAACTGCTAAACTATTTTCCAGCAATATCCCAGCTGAACTGGGCATACTCCTCTGCTTCTCTCTTCTGCAGAATTTGTAGAATATGGTCAAAGAACTAATCTGTGTATATATTTAACAGTGCTTGGATGAGCATATTCTTATAATGGAGTCATAAAGCAAATCAAAACTGACTAACAAAGCCCATCCAGAATCTGGGTGGCATCACAGTTGCTTTACCCAAACACGCACACCTGCTGAACTTATGCCACTTATGCATCCTTTTTTAACACTACTTTCTTTGACTTCAGGAAGAGTAAAGGAGGGATGAAGAAGGATGCAAAAAATAAATACCTGTAACTTCAATTCTGTTAAGGAAGCTTACTTGAGCAACTATGATTTCATGCATACCGGTTACCTCATGTCTCTTTAGTACACGGTATATGAGTCTTCAGGGCAGCAACTTCTCTCTCTCTTTTCCATGCTCGAACCAGGGGAAAAAACGTTATTTCCGAAGGGGATGTCTCCGCGCAGTAACCAGCACCCTCTTGTGTTCACGGCGCGCAGAGGCCGAGCCCCGTTCCAAGTAACTCCGAGTGACTCCAGAGCTTCATCCTGAAGCACCTTCCACAGCCCCAAACCTGATGTAGCAGCAGGAATCTCAAGTGTGGTATTGTTCTTGTTGTTTTCCTGTTCAGATTACTTTGTACAGAAATTTAGAATTGCATATAGTTTGCATACAGTTCTCTGTAGAAACTATTCAACAGCTACAGAGTTTAATTCCTGAGGGAATGGCACAAAGCTGTGTTGAAGACATTTAGGCTAGATATTTGGAAAAGGTTTTTCAGCCAGACAGTGGCTGGGCACTGGAACAGGCTCTGCAGAGAAGCGGTCACAGCACCTGACAGAGTTCAGGAAGTGTTTGGAAATGCTCTCGGGCACATGGTGTGACTCTTGGAGTGTCTTGTGCTGAGACAGGTGCTGGACTTGATGGACTTGATGTGGATCCTTCCCACCTTAGGATATTCTATGGCTCTTAGAGAACTGCATGTTTTTGCCGCTTTTTAAAGTCATCTTTCCAAATTCTGTATATAATTCTCTATATAATGCTCTCATTGCACAGCAGTCATTCTCCAAGAATCTTCCAGTATAATCATCATTTTCTGTTTAATTCTGTGGTTTTCTTTATGAACAAAAATAAGAAAGTCCAAGTATTTTGCATGTGATTATAAATGTATTTTATTAGGTTTGTATCTTACACAGAATTTTGTCATCTTTGCTAATGACTCTTGAATAATTTTTCCACATAAGGATACTATTGAAACTAGGCAAATTTGAATCCAATTTGAATTCACAAAATGAAAGATATAAAAAGATGTATAAGCTTGCAGTAGGTGAGTTAAATTAAGGTAAAATATATTCTGAAGAACATGAGATGCAGAGAATGCACTCATGTATAACATGAGAACATGAGTGCTGAATGAAGGTAGATTTCAAGGATTACCATCAAAAGTAATTAAAATGAAGAAACAGCTTTGTACCCTAGACCACAGTGTTCCTTATATATATAGTGAGTGTGAAATACTGTATGTGAAAACCTGCTAGATCAGCTCAAGTTAGGGTATGACATATTCTAAATTCCTGTCATTTAACGTGTATCAGGAATACAAAAAATGTGCGGGTGAGAAGGGATTTCAGCTCTTGCAGCCTTGGCAGGGAACAGTGCAGCATCCTAGGTAATGTGCTTTTACATCTGCTGTCCTTCATTGCTTCATTATGAAATCCTGTACCTGCACTAATATTTATCATACATTGACAGGAAAAAATATGTCCCCTTGTTTTTGGATGCAAATAAATTTGTTATTGCCCCCTTGATTCTGCAGTTTAAAAAGACAGACACCATCTACTAATCTCCACAATTTAGTACCACACTTTAAATAATACCAAAAATTCTGTATTCAGGTGCAGAAAAATGTCCTCCCTGATGTACTTCACAAAGATTTTTGATTATTCCATCAATACAAATAAGAGGTGAGGTTACAACAAAACGATGGTTTGTACAGCATCCTCCATGGATAAGTCACCTAAGAAGTGATAATCTCTCCCTTGCCTTTATGCTTTTCATTATGCTCTTAATTTTAGTTGCATTTTGTTTAACACATTTTTGTATTTTCATTGTTAGTTCCATTTCTGCGATCTCTGACTGCCAAGGATGTGCACTTTGGTCTGAAGTGTTACATGTTTTATGGATAAACACAAGCAAATAACTCCCAAATTCACAACCAGAATTCAATAATGCTTTAATTCTATATATCAACAAAGTCTTTATCTTGGCCTCAAACACACTGAAGCAGCCTTTTAATGCTTAGTTATTGCATTTCTCAATGGAGTCTGTGGTTTGGTTTCTTTAATTCCTTACAGATGTCATGAAAAGGTGCTTAAAAGAAAAAGTGCAAACCTCTAAACAAGACTTGTAAAATCTTGTTGCAAGTATTCATGAACTCAGTGACTATTCTAAAGGCTTACTGTGGTTTGATAATGGCCAAATGCCAGGCGAAAGTCACTCATTCACCCTTCCCGGCTGGACAGAGGAGAGAAAAATTTAATGAGGCGTCATGAGCTAAGGATCAGGAGAAAACACTCCAAGGGCAAAACAGGCTCATCTTAGAAGTATAAAGTGAGTTTATTACTAACAAAATCAGAGGAGGATAATGAGAAATTGAATAAGCCCTTAAAAACACCTTTTCCCCTCAATTCCTTCCTCCTTTCCACCAACAGCGCAGGGAGGCATGGCATGGGGTTTTGGTCAGTTCATCACCTGAGGTTTTCTTCTGCTGCACAGGGAGAGAACCCCATAGAAGTTCTCTATGAACTTCTCCAGTGTGGCTCCAAATCTCAGGAGCAGCAGTCCTCCCAAAGCTGCTGCAATGTGAATCCCCCCCATGGGCAGACAGTGCTCCCAAAACTGCTGTGGTGTGGGTCACTCTTCCACGGGGTGCAGCCTCCAAGGACAGGCTGCTCCAGCCTGGGAGCAGGGCCCCTCTCTCCACAGGTCTC
>WBND01000921.1:189867-211384 GCA_013398595.1 Tychaedon coryphoeus
TTATTCTCTGTTAAATATTTATTCAATATACTAAGAGTAAGAATGAGAGTGCAGACCCACAGAAGTAATCTTTCTAGTGGTGCAGAACACACCAGACTTTGGACACATTTCATCTCAGTAAAAAGAGAGGGAAATTTGCTCTTTTTGTACATTACAGAAGTGTGCTAGGGACCACACAGCTCAACATACGCTAGGCTATCTACATTGTCTGTATCACGTACTGAAATCCCCATTCCAAAGATTTATTTCATTTTCTCTTTTGCATCTGTCTGAGACACAACTGAAAAGGTAGATAGCAGACCTTCTATCCTCCTCCTGGATCCAAGGAGAACTCCTCTCCACGCAAGCCTAGTAAGATTACAGCTAGCACCTTACCCAGGTGGTCACTCCTCTTCGGAGTCTTTTCCCCAGAGGACAGGACCTCTCTTCATGTATACTGGCTCTTCTTGGATTTGACTCTCAGTTAAGAACACTTCTGGCAATGGCTATCTGGGCACCTGTAGAGCAAAACTAGATAAAAAGAAATCACCTTCCTGTTCCTAGCTAGAACAGTATGTAGTTTCTACAAGGTGCAATGTTTCCAAAGAGAACAAATTAAATGACAGACAGTGAATTCTCGAAAAACTTTACACTCCAACAAGTTCTCTAAATAAATCAGAATTAACAAAGCACTCCAGCATCCCAAAACTCCTTAAGTCAATGGATTTCAGGATTCTGCTCCGTGCAAAGCACTGATCTTGGTGGAGAGAACACTCTGTCTTTGTGAAACCAAAATTACCAGAAGGACCACACGCCAAGATGTTTAAACACCTTTGCAGCCAACCCCTGTCCTCACACACGCACTCAGCAACCTGCTGATTTCACAGATACCAGCACACACCTCCTAGCTCTTCCAGAAAACATTATGCATCCATCAGGTTCAATAGCTGTTTTGACTTCAGGGAACCACACAGAAAAGCAATGTTTCTTAGATGAACGCCGAGATAGAACAAGATGACAACAACTGCATGAAATCTGTAATTTCATGCTGTGTTGAAATCCTTGGCTGCCCTTACAGCACTTCTCTTTCACAGAAATTATTTATTAGAAAATGTGTGTTTTTCTTTGTTGGACTGCAAAAGTACATTTATAGGAGACATACAAAAAAGAAACTGATAAACACCAAATATGTACCTTATTTTGCACATTTATTTATGTAAGAGATAGTATCAATAGTTTCTTGTTAAAAATGAAGTATAATGCTAGAACCTGCAAATTATTTATGCAATGCAGTTATATAAGCACCTAAATGACTAATCTCAAATCACTATCAAAAACCAGAAGCACTGTGTGACAATTACAGTTAGTGAAAATAATGATGTAAGTTTCATTAAAAATAGAATATGACAAATCTTTATTTTTAATCACCACAGTATTATAGTTAGTGTGCTGCCCAGCCCCAAATAAAATATACAGAGGTAATTCTGATGATCACATGTTTAAGTTTACATCCTGAAAACTCCAAATTCTGTCTTCTTTGTAGGTGCATTTAGTGCTGCGCTGAGACTGAGGCCCAAAACCAGTCTTGTGTCAGCTGGATCAATAATTCCATCATCCCATAATCTAGAGAAAAAACAAAAACATAACAAACCAAAACTTTTAATAATTAAAGGAAATCAACATATACAGCTGGTACACTTTCAAAGCCATGAAACTGGAAGTACTTCATATTAAAGAAAGAGTAAAGAGCTAAATTATACTTAAAACCATGAAGTCAATTCATGCTATTCATCAATGCAATAGACCGCATTACCCAATGGGAATTTGTCGTCTAGAACAACTTACATTTGTGGGTAAGTGAAGAATGTCAGACCTACATATTTTGAATAGATTCTTCATACTTAATCAACTCCTTCAAGAAAAAAAGCCTCTTTGCTTGTTAATGTTCACTTGGAGAATTACCATCTGTCAAAGACTTATCTAATTCTATTAAGTAACCTTGCACTTTAAGGATTATGTCACATCATTGTTTACACTATTCAGGTTAATTCAACTGCCAGATGAGGATGATACAAGTGTTTATTCTTTCATCCTTAAAAAGTCAGTATAAATTTCAAGTATTTTCAAATTTCTGTAGTGGGATGATCTTTGTTGGATTCCAGGTGCCCACAGGGCCACTCTATCTCTTCCTTTCCCAGTCGGATAGAGGAGAGAAAATAAGATTGAAAACAATAGGTTGAGATAAGACAGTTTACTAAAGTGTAAGTGAAAGTTTGCATGAGAACAAAGAGGAAAAAAATGGTTAACAACTTTATTCTCTACCTCCCATCAGTAAGCGATGCCTGGTCACTTCCCAGGAAGCAGGGCTTCAGCACTGGCATTTGCTTGGGAAAGCAAACAACTGTAAATAACCTATGTTCCATCTTCTTCCTCCTTTCCTTAGCTTTTGGAACCAGGCTGAAGTCATACGCTATGGAATATCCCTTTGGTTAACTTGTGTCAGCGGGCCTAGTTGTGTCCCCTCCCAGGACCTTGCCCACCACAGAACACTGCTGGGGGGAAAACGCTGGAGAGAGAGGCTGGTGCTGTGCCAGCACTGCTCAGCAAGGCACTGCTCAGCAAGGCACAGCTGTACTGTCAGCACCTTTCCAGCTACTAATGCAAAGCACAGCTCTATAAGGGCTGCTGTGGGAAAATGTACTTCACCTCAGCAAGAACCAATAAAATTTCTTTCATTTGTTTTACCATTAAGTTCATTTCTAAAGAACTGGAAGATACTACCCTCCTTAACCCTGAAGGCAATTAAATTATAAATGAGCAATTGTCAAATTCCCAGGTCCCCAAAATCCCCAATACTTGTAAATCTCTCTGATATTATCCAAAAAATTAAGGTCTTAGTGGCATCAGCTCTCAATGACAGCTCCATCCTACTTAAATTAAAATCCATATTGAAATTCTTTGCAGGCCATGAAACTGTAAATATTGTTATTTCCTCAGCAACATATTTAAACAAGATACCAGACTGTTCATTTAAAATCTAGTCTCACTTAAATATTTTAATCAGCATCTGCAGAACACACGCACAGTATCTTTGGTTAAGACAGGGACGGTCCTCTTTCATCCCATCTTTCCCTTGAGAGACTTATTTTGCATTCTTTGTGAAGTTACTTCAGTGTTGGTCAATGCCTTGTTCTTTGTGGAAAATTTAAAAATACAAGAAACAGTCATGAACAGGGAGCCAAGACTGGCTCTACCGAGAGAAGACACAGATTTTCCTTTCTAACTGAAGTCCCATCTGCAAGTTTTATATTGTTTGGAGATTAATTAACAAAATCTGTAAGACAGGAAACAAGATATTTTGCAGTCTTCTTTCAATCATAAATGTGCCAATCTCACCCCCAAGAGGACTGCAAAGTGTATGTGAATACATGCTGAAAAACTCTAGGCAGCAGCAGATACTCAAGTGTTTTCCGTATTTGCTTTATTTTGCCATTTGCTGTGAAAGTAACATTGATCAAATCAGATACATATACTAAGAGATTGACAATATATACTTTTTATTTTACAAGGTGTATCTATCCTATGATGCACAAAATGGAATTGCAGTAGAAGACACTTCGAACAAGACCAGTCACAAGGGTTCAGGCTCAGCTCTAGGAGCACGTTTCTAAATTATTAGACAGAGAACAAAAAGGATACCCAGCTCAGAAAGAATACTCTGCTATAAATAAATCTTACCATGGTGCAGCCTCTCAAGCAGGACACTGTTAAATTAAATGGGGCACAAGAGCAAAACTGAAGTATAGAAGAAGAAAGGGTTTGGAGAAGGGAAGACTTTGCTGCTAATTGGGCAAAATCAGGCTCTTCCTTTTTTGGGAGTGAAAGACTAATTTTGATTTAAGAAGTCTTGCACCACAGTAGTTGTGGCACTCACTGACCTGGCTGCCAGATCTCAACAAGCAGAGAATGAGTATTAGAAAAATGACAGAACCATAGAATTGGAAGAGACATTAAAGATCCTCTAGCTCTAATCTCCTCACTATGGGCAGGTACACCTTTCACTAGACCAGGTTGCTCAGAGCCCCATCCAACCTGGCACTGAATAGTTCCAGGAATGGGGCAGAGGATTGATTCTCTGGGCAACCTGGTCCAGTGCCTTGCAGTAAAGAATTTCCTCAAATGTAAAAATGAGAAAAACTTCTGGCATGGCAAAAGGACCCCATGCTATAAACCCAAATTACAAATATAAGAAAACTGTAGCTCCATCAAACTTCTCATTTTAGGATTCTCAGTCAGTACCTCCTTCTAGTGGGCTAGTAACCCAAGCACTGGAATACTCTAGCAGCCACGCTTGTACTTGCATGGAAGTGGTAGTAACAGCAGATTCTGTTTCAGGTAACTCAAGAGCTGTCTGTATCACAACTTGGATAAAGTGCTTGGTCTAAGCTTCTGCTGTCTGACTCCTATGAGCAACTTCTTTCCTAACTGTATCTTTAAATCTTAAATAGTAACTAAATCTTAAGTAGCAATTCATTACAATTTTTGGGCTTATTTGGGCAATACTCCATTGAAAAGACTCAGAGAAAGTGCTTCTTACCATACAAAAGCAAGAGCAATTGGAAGCTTTTTTTTTTTGTTCAAAACAGCTGAAAAAAAAGTCTAACTTGGTTTAAAAGAGACTTACTTAAGAGATGTTTGATTTTTTTTGATTTTTCTCTAGACAATGGTTGTAGCTTGCTATAATCCAGCATGACAGAATGAGCAACACAGTATTTTCTATATTTTCAACTTCACAGAGTGTGCATTACCAAAGTGTAATGCATATGCTTTTATTTTTCACCTTATATTTTGATTTAGTTATGATGAATATAGTCAGATTAATCTGCCAATGGAATGGAGAAAATCCTCCTTAATAGTGAAAATAAAAGTAGTTTTGTGAGGTCAAACCAATTCCAGCCCTCTGTTTTCTTAAGACTATGAAAAAAAAACCCAACTTTATGAACAATTTCAAATATAGTAATTTCTATTCTTAAGCAAATTTTGGTTTTTTGACTGTTACAGGTTTGTTTGCTCTGCATATAATTTTTTTTTCCCAATAAATACCTGCAATTAACTTTCTTATTTATGAAGCACATTGCAGCAGAATGACAGAATTCATAATACTTAAAATGTTCAACACATCTGTTCAGGCCCTAGAATAGGCAGGGATGAACTGACTCCAAAAAAATCACTGACTTAGTGCAGTACCTTGAAAGTTGCAACTTCATCGTGATTACTGCTGCAATAAATATCCAAACATGAAATATATTTTAATGGTAGATTTGGATTTTTTTTCTTTTTCTTTTGTAACAACACAATTGACTTATATTGGCAACTGTAGAGATTTTATGTTGCATGGAAGTCAAACTGCTCTCACACGGTCACCCTTGGCTTCTACTTCTCCTTGTTTAAAGAAAACTACGTTCTCTACTGGGATGTAACATTAATAATTAAACTACCTATTAAAACCCCATTGCAGGAACATGAGTCACACTACACTCATGAAATATCTGTAACTGAGATAGTGTGAGTAAAAGAAATGAAGTTGCCTAAAGTAAAATGCTTGTGTAATTTGTTAAGACGCAAACCACTGAAATCTTTTAAGAAACCTGTGAGCAGATTAATATAACTCATTAAAAAGGGCGCTGCCTAATGACTGCCATTAATTAAGACTGCTCATTGTGAAAGGTTCTAATAAAAAAATTGGTTAAGTCTGATTAGAAAATACAACTGCAGGGAACAGTATTGACATCCTATACATATAGGAAGTTATGACTTAAAAGCAAAATTATATAAACAGGGATATTTTCTTGTCTTTTAAGACCGTTAGGGCATTTTCCTTCTCTCTCCTTAATACTGCTAAAAGCTTGATTCAAAGCCTAATGAAGTCAAGTGGAAGGGTCACATCAATCTCAATGGCTTTTAAGGGTGAGGTTGACATCAGGCAGGAGGACAGCATGAGGAAGCCTCCAAACACATGCAGCAATACAGGCAACAACCTTTGTGCCCATCTGTCACTTTTGTTCTCCCAGAAATGCAAAGCTGTTTGTTAGTTTCCTTGTTGACCTTTCTGGTGGAGGAATCTTACAAAACAAAGGTCGTCTGGATTCAGTTTCAATTACAGTACCCTGACATTTGGTTGACAATTAGCTGGGGTTTTACCATGCCCGGAGCCTAACAGGAATGGGCTGCAAAAGGGACAGATTACTCCTCCCTGAATTACAGCAAACGCTTGCTAATAAGCAGCTGCTGATGCTGGCTGAGGAAAGGGCTGTCTCCAAGGTGCAAGGTGAGTGGTACATCCTTCCCCCTGAATACACAAGCTGCAAAGACTGCAATCCGCTTCACCTCATTGTTTCTGCTTGGACAGCCTACTCTACAGTAATGAAAACTTCTGAACTATTGATCTGAGATCTTCCTTAGGAATTAATTAATGCAAAGAACGAAGGGCAGGAAACATGAGTATATCCACCGAAATACCCAATTAACTCCACAAGAGAGCAATTAAAAGCTTCTAGACAATGCAGACTGCACCTACCTGAACTGAAAGATGAGAGAAACCAGCCAGGACTGTTTTGACCTGAGCAACTCACACACTGTCGTCTAAAGCACTTCTTTGTGAGAAAAGGCATTTCACCTTCATTGTTTATAGTGAGATAAGCCTTAGTGGGATTTCAGCTCTGACATTTGACTTCATGTCTCACCTGGGCTTATTATCTTGAGTGCAGCGTCACATGAACCCAACCACATGCAATCCAGACCCACGCTACTTCTCAGCCAACTCACATCTGTGCACTGTCACATTTCCTTTCCAAGAGGAAACAGCAAGAAGTGCATAACTACCCTGCTTTTTCAAATAAATGACACATCACCTAGCACTAAAAGCACTTTCTAAGGCCTAGGCTGGGCAAATTTAAGCTATTTGCTGGGGTGACTACTAGATTTGCAACTTAACTTCACAAAATGGCCAGATATTCTGAAAACATGAACTGGTAAAAGTCGCTCATCAGAGAGCACAAAGCTGGTATTAAACACTCAGGTTTCATGTCTAAAAATCAGATATTATTAAAAATTTAAAATGTGATTTTTTTTAATCCTAGTATTAACTTTACACCTAAAACTGTGTTCTTACAGATTAGTAACTTCCTGCTGTAAATACTGACAATCACCTGTTGGTTTTTGGGAGAGGATAAGTTTTTATATTGCTAATATATCTAATATATTGAATGTTAAATAAGCCATGAGTAAAAGAGTCTGACTGCTTCCAGTGAACATATAAGAAAAAGCAAATGTAAAAAAAATCACATTATTCATCTTCTCTGGAGTAGAGATTAATTTTCAATACAGACATTTTAACTAATTTTTAAAATGTTATTATATAAGTGGAATATTCTCCTTAAAATCTAGTTACAAAAATAGTACATATTTTTTTTCATTTTTGTTTCTTGCATTGGAGCACAAGGTCAGCTGTTAAAGGTCAGCTGTTTAAAACTTTTGTGCTCTTTCTTTTACCACCCATTAAAGATCAAGCCTGATTAAGGAATTCATTTGATGAAAAATTAAAATTAATGTCGATTTCCCAGGTATAAATATCTCAGTTAAGTATATTCCACTATCCCTACAGAAATGAGTAAAAGTTAACAGTAATCTCTTATCTTACTTCTGATCATGAAGAAGAAGCTCTTCCCAGGTTACCTGTCCCTGCTTCCACAGTGTGTACATTTCCTTCTTATTCCTCAGTTTGAGGAGAAAATCCTTGCTCAGCCATGCTGGTTTCCAGCCTGCCATGCTCAATTTCCTACACACAGGAACAAAGAGCTCTTGTGGTCTAAGAAAAGTGTCTTTAAAGAACTGCCAGCTCTAATCCGATCCTCTGCCCTCAAGGAGTTTCCCAGGTGATCTCATCCACTAACCCTTTAAACACCTGGAAGTTCACTCCTCTGAATTTTAGGGTCTGGAGTTTCTCTTTGCTGCACTCCCTGAGATCCTGAACTCAGCCAGGGTGTGCCCCTTACAGCCCCGGCTGCTCCCAGCCACGACTCTTTAATGAGCTCCCCTGCAGTGCTGAGCACCAGGTCCAGGAGTTCCGGACCTCTGGCTGGCTTGTATGACACCCTGACCAGGAAGTTGTTCCCCACCTACCCCAGGAGTCTCCTGAGCTGTTCACTGCCAGATCTGCTGCTTTCACAGCTGACATCTGAGTCACTGAAACATGCTACCTTCTACCACCATTAGCAGCTGAGAGCCTGTGGAAAATCAGCTTTTGGATACCACAACAGAAATATATCCAGAAACTTTAGCACTGACAGGATGAAACTAATGCAGAATAACCATCAAAGGCCAAGAAAGCCCCCAAGCTACTTTCCAGACATATCTGGATCACTTCAGGATGCCACCTTGTTTCATCAGCCTAACTAATTCCTGGTTATTTACTAATACTTCATCAGCCTGAGCATGAAATGCTGTAAAGGACTTCTCAGCAAACATGAGCATGCATGCTGCACCCATTAGCTAAAGCCCTACACCACCACTGCTATCGTCTAATAAAATTACCTACCATGACCTGAAATTTGCCAATGGCTTCAGGTCTTCTTGGAACTGCTACCTCCTTTTCCACTGGCCTCTTCTATTTGCAGGATCTCACTAAAACGAATTCCTCCTAATACACATGCAGCCACTCATTATATTGTTTAAGAGGCTTTAGAAAGGTGACCAGATACTACACTGGGAAGAATGATATAAAACTTATGCAGAATAAAACACGTAGCATAGAAACTCCATGCTACCACATAATTTCTTACAGAAACTGTGAAGTAATTCCTGCAAGTGCATGCCGTCTTCTGAAACAGTTCATGATACCAGGTCCCAGGGGTAAGACAGACAAAACATTGGTTCGAATGCACATCAAACATAATCTTTGCTTCTGACAGCTCTGTTCTGCTGCTCTTTAATACCAAGTGCTAGATGTCAAGTCCCATGATTACAATTAAGTTTTAGAATAGTTATTTGTATGTTACCTTGCACTGGAATAATAAGGGTTTCCTTCCTCCTCGAACCTTCTAATGATTGGTTCCTTCAAAGCTGCTTCATCTGCCTCAGACAACTGAAAAAACCACATAAAATATTATTTAATATTTTCTTCTCCAATGATAGCCAAGTTTTATATGCAGCATCAACCTGAAGAAAATGCCTATATTATCTCCCCGAAGTTTTTTTATTCTTTTAGCACATAGTTACCAATTTTGCATGTTTGACAACAAAACTAAAATAGCACTTTCCAAATCAAGTGGGTGGAAGAAGGAGAATAAGCATATACTTAACAGAATGCAAAAGTAATTGGTGTCTACCACTTGAAAAATTACTGAAGCTAGCGTATAGGAAAAAAAAATTTGGATTGCCTTTGGCAAGATTTTTTAGTAAAATAAGTCTGTGCTATTCTAACACCGGATTTCTCTATGATCCAGACTGGCCACAGTAATTCAGAAAACTTCCAAGTTTCTAACACACTTGACTGACATTTAACTACTACTAATTATTTTTCTTGAACTTCTTTCTAGGTATCATGGATTTGGGAAATTAAGACAGACAGAGATAAGGATGAGTATATTCTACCCACAAAAAGAACAAGTCAAGTGTTGGAAAGTAATGACACTGAGATAACATGTTCATACTGCTTCCCTATTCTGAATAACTATTCATGATAAATATGAACAATTTTAAGACAACCATAGTAGAACCACTTCTTATGAGATAAAGGCAGTAGTACAACCATAAACCTTGCAATTAAAAAAACCCAACTCAGTAGAAAAGAGTGTGCAGTGAAACTATAAAATATTATTATAGTATTTAATAAAATATGTTTATTATATAAACAATATACCTCCAATTTTCAATTAAAATGTTGAAATGAGCAAAAACATTTCCAAATCTCTCCAGACTTCTGTGGTTACAAGCTTTATAATTCTCAATTAGTGAATCACTGGAAGATCAATTTTCTCTAAAACTGCCACCTTCATAATAACTGGAAAGACACATATTGGAAAGACACACTCTCCTGACATACTCTTCACACTCCCAAACCAAGGAGGATTCCTGATTGCTCATCTCAGGTAGAACTAATAACTTGGTGCACAAAGTACAAGAATACAATGGTATATTAAATACTCCTCTTTTTAAGCAAAGATAAGAAATGTTATGAATGATCTTCACATTTCAAAGAACTAAGCAGTAACATTTCACAAATGCTTCATGTTTGTCAGTGCACTAAGTGGCACTCACTCTCTTCCACCCCTTCCTAGCTCACAAAGTGACCAACTCCAGTGAAAGAATAAGTCATAATGACTTTACTAGAAATAAAAGAAGAAAGATATACCTGTTTTCCCTCCCTTGCTTTTTGGTCCTTAGCTATTGTAGCCAGAACAGTTGCAGCTTGCTCCCCTCCCATCACTGATATGCGAGCATTTGGCCACATATACAGAAATCTTGGACTGAAAAAATACATATTAAACATTAAGGTAAGACATTGTCATATTTCCAAGTGAAGAACTAATTCTCATTCAACTAAGAATACATTTTTATGCATGACAATTTCACAATATATCATTTTTAGTAAGGTACATCAACATACTTTAATGCTTATAGCATTACATTTGAAAATGTAAAAATTCTGTTCCATTATTCAAACACCGTTTTAAAAAAATTTCTCTATCTTGAGTCTCTTCAGCTCATATTCCCAACCCACAGGAATTTTGCTCCTAAACAATAATATCAGAAACCTTCAAAAATGAAATTTAAAAAAAACACATAAGCTATGTCCAAAGGGTCAACTACAAAAAAAAAAAAATCTTTAGGGGTTATACAAACCTTACTCATAAAAACAGGCTGATTGAAGTGAATAAGGTGTTTTTACACAAGCTGATAAACTATTCCTAAGAATGAAGAATAAAGGACCAGCCTCTACTGCCAATTATTCCTTTAGACTTCACAATTTTTTCACCAAGAACCGAAATGGAAGAAAAGGATGTGAACAGGTTTACTTTAGAATGTCTCCCCTGTCACCTAATTCAAGGTGAATCATGAGACTTTCTACAAATTTCAGGCTGTTACTTACTTATGAACATATTAATTGTGAACTCTTTTTCAAAAGCACAACTTCTTCAAGGATTCAGATGATTTTTCAGAATGGTACTAGAAGGTTATGCTCTCTTAAATGATTTCTGTCTGCTGTCATAATTTGAAGCAACACTCACCTGTATGCTCTTCCACACATCCCATAGTTTCCAGCTCCATAAGAGCCACCGATAATGACGGTTATTTTAGGTACATTGGCACAAGCTACAGCAGTTACCATCTTGGCACCATCTTTTGCTATTCCTCCAGCCTCATACTCTCTGCCAACCATGAAACCTAAAGAAATACAACATGAACAAAAGGCTCACCAGCTTTATATTATAATACTCTGCAGTATGTCATACTATGTGCTTCACAGCACGTGCAGAAAGAACTGAGGAGCAAATCATAAGGCAAGGCCCTCACCACCTGCTGACAAGCTGATTTCCAAACAGGCTGGAGATGTAGGTACTACAAAGCACAGAAGAGGCTAGAATACAGCCTCAACAATTAACATCAAGATCTACAACAAAGTGAAACCTCAAAAACTTGATCTTACTCACCTGTAATATTCTGCAGAAACACAATGGGAATATTTCTCTGGCAACACAACTGGATAAAATGTGTACCCTGTGGGGAGGAAAAAAAAGAAAAGACTAAGACATTAAAAGCTGGACAAGTGAAACTATCACTACCAGCATTCTGAAGTTTGTGCTAAATCCTTCCACTGATGTCCACCACAGTATTTCTATCAGGAAGTGCTATACTACTACTTTTTCACCCAAAGTTAACTGCAAAACATGCATTCACTGTGGCAGAAGTAAGAGATCTCCAAAAATATGTGAGACCATGGATAAAACAGAAATAATATCCTTAAAAAGCATTACTGCTGTTATCAAAAAACTCAACTGCTGTGACTCAGCCAATACACAGTTAAACCATGGGCAGCGCCAGTGCAGCATTTGACATTGAGTTTGGTAAGACTCTGTCAGAGAAATTAAGACAGTCAGTCACGAAAACAGATCTCCCAATTTTCTATACAAAAGAAAAGTGATTTCTAAAACTGGGAAAGGCCCATATACATTATTTACTCATGGCCCTGCCAATTGCTGTAACATCTTCTCCCACTCCTGAAGGCACATGCCCTCCTGCTATTTACTAGCAAAAGACCAATTTCTTAGCAAAGTTACAAATAGTGGATTCCAAGCCTCTACTTCAACTAATCTAAATCTATGAAGTTGTATTTATACACCTGCTGGTAAACAAAACAAAACAAAGTTATGTAGCACAACTGAGAAAAGATCTAACCTCTTCATTATATAAAACCTGCAAAGGTTATAGACAGAAAAAAGAGAGAAAAATAATTAAATATAATCTTCTTCAGAGAAACATGAGAATAGCATAGTGATGATCACAGGAAAAAAAAAAACTGCAACAACTCATTACAAAAATGCAAGAAAAAAAGAAAGGAGTATTGCTAAGGTATGTTGATTATGATTATAGAACCAACATCATGGACAAAGGTTTCTCTAGAAGTGAATTTCCTTTCACAGTACAGATATGGCAGTAAAAGTTATGAAATTAAGATGCCTTACATATTTTCATTGTTAGAGTTATAGCACTAAATTATAAGAAAAATAATGAAAGTATTAGAAATACTGCAAGAGTGATTTTCTGCCTGGAAATAACTGTTAAAACAAATGTCAGATGAAAAAAATGTGATTTACTGCAGTGCTCCAATTTGGAAGTATTCCTTCAGCACGTGAAACTCAATTTTGTGTATTATTTTATAACAGAAATAAATCCAATAAAATTATTTCCTTCCTCCATCTCCCTCATCAATGCTTCCTTTTTCTATTATTCTCAATACTGATTTCCTCACTGTTTGCTCAAGAAGCCTGTTAGAACAAAACTAGCATATATCATTGCTATTAAAAAAAAAATCACCTGACAGCTGTTTCTTGAAAAAAAAAAAAGAACTAAAGCAAGCAACACAGACCAAGGTAAACACTTTGCAATACCCAGATACTCTTTATCACCATCATTCCCTGAAGTCCAAACTGTAAAGCACTGGTAACTATAATAAAATCACAATATTCCTTCACACAGTTGTTCACAAAACAGGTATTTTAGCTCACAGATTTTGAGAGACTGAACAGATATTAAATCATTATTCTCATTATTAGGCCAGGAGACGCTGCAGCAAAGTATGAAAATTAAAACTCTGGTAAACCAATGAACTGAGTACTGGAATCCGAGTTTTAGATCTTCCAGTTATTACAAAAAACAATGATGTGATTTTCCATAGTACTTCAGGGTTTAGCGGTTAGAAATGTCCAACACGGTATTTGAGGTAATCAGGATGGACTTGTAACAGATGTATGGTTTAGGATATACTACCTCAACTATGCTGTATTCACACAAATCCAAATGCTGTCCTGCTGTTGGCCTATCTTCTTCACATCAGAAAAATCTACCAAACACTGTTTCTAAAATATGGTCAACTTTTTTTACAGCTTATGAGCAGCTTATAGTGGTCTCACATTTACATGAAAAACATGGAGCCAGTACTCTCTCATTATTTAAAAAAGTTCCTCATCTCAAGAGCAAGTTGTCCACCAGAAGTTTTGCTTCTCAATGGCAAAGAAGCTAATAAACCATCTATTTACCTTTTTTGCTGACTCTGAGAAAAGAACTCCATTGTTTCCAATAATTCCTACTGGGTAACCAAAAATTCTTGCAAATCCTAAAGGAGAGAGATTTAATTCATAAATTTCCATATGTATTTATTTTTCCATAGCACATAAAGGTAACACTTTCTCCTGATAATAGAAACTGCTATTCTTCTGAAGATAAATGTCATTTAAAGTATCAGTGGCTGAGCCAGAATAAATCCAACTATAAAACCAGGGGGAACATATACAGAATAATTATATTTCTACTTACCTGTAACTAACGTATCCCCATACAAGGCTTTGAATTCATCAAATTTACTTCCATCTACAATTCTAGCAATGACCTTAGGAAAAAATGGAAAAATATCATTAAATTCCTAATCCTTCAAGGTTTTAATTTGTTTAGAAAGGAATGCTATGATAACATATAAATAAAAACCTTTCTGTTTATAGAACATCATGCAGCCCACATTATAATGACTCTGGATGGCAAGCAAAGCTCATTTAGTTTTTTAAGTGTGATTCATCTATGTGTTTGTAAAAAACGGAATTTCAAGATTAAGAATGTTCTAAACAAATAGCTAAATGTAATTTACACAGGAACAACATCTTCCCGATGAGTTGAATTTCAAAGAAAAAACTCTGCTTATATAAAACATTAATCAATAGCCTCTCATTTGTAAAGAAAAACACATATACACTCATTAATCACTTTCTTAAAGATATTATTATTTTTAGGCTCGCTTAAGTTTGCGACATACAAAAATAATGAAGATCTGAGTTTTCTCTGTGATGCAAAGGAGCCATTTTTTATAAATACAGATCCACTGCTAGCAAGACATTTGCCAGAAGATATTTTTTTCAACTTTAAAAGAGCATAAATCTGAACTATTCCAACTTTTGACAGTGAAGTATGAACTCAATTAAACTGTTCATCTCTTCTTCCCCTCAATGCAAAGCAAATCCTAGTAATTTCTGCCAAATATTTTAAGACTGGTAGATATTAAGACTCCTCCTAAAATGCATACTTGCCTAGTAGTGAAAAAGGTTCTGAATATGAGATTTGTGCAAAATATGAGAAACGATGTTGGTTCAGATGAAGGTTCCAAGGCAGATAATTACACTAGACCTGCAGTCAAGTACTGAGTACAATAGTCTTTGTATGCAGTTGGCAGCAAACTCAATCCTTCGGTGTTTAAGTATTTATGGTACTTACACTCCATAAATACTTAAACAATTCATCTTTCACAGGACTGACAGAAAAAGAAAGCCATCATATCCCTGGGCATTCTACAGAATGCTTTGCCAATTAGGAGTTTCCATTTCTGTCAGCTTTTTCAGAATGTTACCAATCTCTCATCCTTGCTCATCCTTCTTAAAAGCATAACCAAAAACTATTATATTTTCAACAACTCACTGCTATTGCAATGGATCTGCTGGACAAAAATATAAAGAAATAAGTACCCAAATCAGATATAAGTACCCAAATCAATTATGACAATATAAAGAGTTATTTCCTGCAAGAAAATCGGATGCACGTATGTATGGGCATATGGATCTTACACTAATACTCATACCTCTTTGACATCAAAATTTCTTTTTAGCTGGTCACCAACTATTCCATATATTTCATCAGCTGGAAATAAAGGCTCTTCTGATGGTTCTATTGTCACCTATAGCAATTTAACAAAACAATTTACACAACCATGAAAGGAACCATGAGCTCACACAATGACTTAAAAACTCAAATACCAAGCAGTTTGCCAACTTTAAGCACAGACTTCTCTTTCCCAACAAAACGCCTTTACTGGCTTGTCATCGTGCATAAAGATCAAGTTTCCTAAACTGAAGGTTGGTAACAGTTTCTCACTTACTGTTACCTTTTTCCTACTTCTGCATGTATCTCCACATGTGCTCCATTTCTTTCATGTTATAAAAAAATTAGGCATGTCCTCCTATTTTCTTACTTTCCCCTGTGCCCTCTAAGGCAGGCAGCATTCTGAAAATGGGTGACAATTTCGTCACTCAACTGAATACAACATCTTGCCCTCCTTGAGCTTCCATTAACCCTTTCCTATCTCCTACTAAAATAAAATAAGGCAATTCCACCCCCATATGCTATCCATATCATTTACTACATGGAATTCTAAATCAATATAATTCATTGTCAAGATTTAGGCCTATCCCCTCAATTTTCAACTTCTTAATAATCCCAGAAACTGTCTATTCAAAAAGATGGTTTAGCAGGTATTTAATTTTAAATCCACGGAAATGATCGTGTGGCTTTAAAATTAAATCAAGTATCTCGCAAAACAGAATTAATCTGAAATTGCAATTCTATGACTCTTCTAGCACTCTTCTAGTTGCTTCACTCTTGCATTCAATCCCAGTAGTTTTATTGGCAATAATACAGTAGGAATGTAATTGCAGAACTGAAGCATCAGAGAAATCTTAAAGGACAAGAACCGTAACTTCCATTTTCAAATGTATGAAGTCATGGACAAAATAATGTGTTCTATTCACTAAAACAAGTGTTATATCAATCAGGCAGAGAAAAGTATTCCTAATTTCAACAATGCAGTGTTTTCAGACTCTATACACTTACATCTACTTTCTTCTGGAGATTCAAACTTCTTACAACTTTCCTTGCCAGATGAAGTGCATGATTGTCATCCAAAGCATAATGATCTGTTACACCAGATTTTCTGTACATAAACAACAATAGCAAGATGAATACTTTGGCAAAAAGAACACAACACATATCAGGCAATGAAAACTTGAAATTTTAAAGCTTCTAAGACCTTGAAAATACATATACAACAACTCAGCTGTGTTTTATTATGAAATTACTTTAAAATCCATGCCTGACCTTTTCTTCAAAATAGTACATCCAAGTTATCAGACATGAAATAAACATCTAAATGACAACATAAAATATAACAAGCATTATTCATATGCAGCAAAAACTCATTTCAATTATAAAGAAAAACATGTTTACAAAAATGGCATAAACTGCCCTTCAAAATAATTCTTTGTTCACTTCAAATTGAAGTAAAAAATAAATATTTATTATAAAGCAATACATAACTTACTGTGAAGTAATACCCAATTTTGTTTATTATTAATTGCAGAACTTAAAAGTGCACATATTTTTGGGGTTTGATAAGAAGTATTTTTTTATAAAAAACACAAGCTATTTTGATCTTGCTTGTAGTGAATTCTATGTGGCAGTAAGAAAGATACAACCTGCAAAATGCATTATATTATTCTGTTAACACTCAGTGTTAAAGTCCTCCATATTATGCATGATGCTGCAGCACACTAGATATGTGAATATTTTAAAGCAGTAAATGAAGGAAGCAATGCTAACAAGAGTAACACAAAGGAATTGTGACATTCTAACAATAAAACAATCAGTCAGCATCAGATAACAACACAGAAATAATTTTCAAAAAGCAAACACAGCTTAAGAAAGATTTAAAACTAAACTAAACTAAACTAAAATAAAGGTGAGGAAAGGGAAAGGGAGTCCAAAATATTGAAGAAATTAACTCTGGAAAAATATTTCTTTAAACCTGCAGTGAAGATCTGCCCCTCCAAGATCCTCTGCTGATACCTGTTCACCTGTTGCTGCTTTAACCTAAAACAAGGAAAAGAAAATGAGCTTCACAGTTGACACCTGTCTTGCATTAATATCTATGCTATCTTAGATACAGTAATAACAGAAATCTTTCCAAACTGCGTCTTCATTGATTGTATTTCCCTGTTTTCTCTCCCTCAGAGCATCAAAATATGACAGCATAAAATCTTGTAAAAATTATTTTTCTTCTTCAACTTTGCACGCTTATTCTAGTGTTAATATGTAGTTTTTATTTACAAATTACAAATATTACAAATATACCCCACTGTTCTACTTACTGCTGTGACAATTATTTGAGTGCCTACACTTACACATCCTTCAGACTCATAAACATGCTTTTTCACAAAAATTTTCTCAGCGCTTAGTATGAAATTTCAAATGGGCTATTTCTATGCATGATTTCAAGCAAACAATACCCTAGCTGAAACTTAGGATTTTTCAATTCTGCTTTCTCTACATATCCATTAACTTCTGTGAATTTTAACTTACTCATTTAAATATTAACCATAGAACAACCATTGGAAGTTTTTATTTTCTTAACCTTCCAGTAAATATACAATCATTTAGTAATAATAATTTTCCTTAAAAGAGTATATCAGTGGCATGTAACTGCTTGGATCAAGTATGATGTCTCCGTAAAAGTACCTGGACAGCACAATCCAAAGCCTAGATCTGTGTAATCTTAGAACTGAAAAGGTAATTTAAGAGTGAATGGTCTCCTTCTTAGAACAAAACAGTATCATTTACTACTGAGGTTAAAAAAAACCCCAGAAGACTCCTTGAGGCACTTCTCTACAGTAAGTGCTCTGAAAAGGATTCCTTGAAAGCTGGAGAAACCATTATTCATCACCCACAGAGAGTACAGAGGTAGAGGACAAGGAGGTGAAGGGAAAACTATAATAATTTTCCAAACAGATTTCAGTTTCCAAGTTTCATGTCTAGAAACGTAGCACACTAATTATATATCTAGATGTCTAGATATATAGATATAGATATATATTCCCACACACACACATTTCCAAATTGTCAAGTTTGCACATTTAAGTATAGATATTTCTTCAACAGTGAATTTTTGCTTTGAAATTTGAATTACCCATGGAATATGAAGGTATGGCATATTCATTAATGGAAAGTTTCTGTCAGAGACATAAGTAACTTGATTCTTCATTAAACAGTGAGCATAAGAAAATACTTCTAGGAGAAGTGAGGAAGATTTCTTAACTGGAAGGGTTATGCAGCATTGGAACCGGCTGTCCAGGGTAGTGGAAAAATCCCTGGAGGTATTTAAATGCCTACAGATGTGGCATTTAGGGGTTTAATGCACAGTTTAGTGGTGCATTTCACAGTGTGAGGTTAATGACCAGACTTAATGACCTTTAGGGTGTATTATAAGAGAAGTTATTCTACCATTTGATTAAATGATTTTATTACATGATTCTATAAAATAATTACATACATCTATCATTACACAACCAGTTACAACATACTATTAACTACTGCAGAACTTGGCACAAAGCTGAATCGTGCAATGATTCCATAAAATATTTTACAAAAGTGGCTTTTTTATTTTTCCTTAGAGGTGAAGTTTTCCTTCTCCAAATCACAGTATTGGACCTGCGGATTCTGTCTGCCACCATGTGAGATTGCAAAGTTTAACTCCTCTGCTCAAAGCACAGTCAATCAGAGAAAGTTGCTAATGACCACATAATGACCATGAGTTTCAAATAGCTCAAGAACTGAGACTCCACAAACTCTCTGGACAACTTGGTTTGCGGCAAATGTTTTCCTACGGCTGAACAGAACTTCCTGTATTTCATATTGCGCTTGGCAGCCTCTTGACCCATCACAGGGTAGCAATAAGAAGCTTGGCTCTACTACCTTTACTCCCCCATGCAAGGTATGGATAGATTTGCCCGAAGACATGTTTTCACCAGATTGAAAATCCTCATCTCTCTCGCACCTCCTCATTTTACAGATGCTCCACTCCACCATCTTCATGGAATTTCAGTCTCACTCAGGCTTATTCTGGAGTGCCCAGAGCTGCACTGTGCAGCACAAATATGTGTTATTCTGTCTGAATAGGTGAGAACAAGGATTTGCTCCATCATCTTTCCAGATACAGCAGTGGAGCAGAGCATTCAACAAACTGTAGTTTTAAGTAACAGTAAAGTAACTTAAGAGTTAGTGGTTGAAGTTACCTTGAAGTTCGTTAATTCTAACAGACTGCAGCAAGATATGTGCCTCAACAAGACATGTAGACATTTTCTAAGAAACACCTGTACAAGCTACTTCAGCTAGAAATTATTGAAAGAAATAGACATAAACTATAGCTATAAACTATAAGCTATATATGCATTTTCCACAATAGATGAGGCCAGTATGTAGGAAAAATTCCCGGTTCACATATGAATTTGAAAAACTTATTCCCTCTTTTTACCAGACTTCTTCTCACCTCTGAGGACAGAAAATAGCAAATTTTCCCTCAGGAAGGAAGAATCAGAAGTTTCTGGATCACGAGCCTACAGTCTACATGACATCCTGAACTAGCAAGCAGTACTGCCAAAGATGAGGATACAGACACTCCACTTAAGAAAATGCAGAAGAATGGCCCTGAATATTATCACTACCGTAACACTCACTGTCTTCTACTGAGATCTGCCTGTTTATGAAGTCATTACTCCTCACCTTTCAAAAAAAAATAGGCCAAAAAAACTTCCATTTTAGAGGGTGGACTGTACCTACAACTCACTTCTTTTTTTTATCACACATATCTCAAGACTAATTATAAGTAACATCAGGGATTTTTCCTTTTTCACTTCCTGGGGATGTTTTGCTTTAGGCAGGTAAGCAATAAGATCCAATCCAATTTTCTTCATATAGGAGAGATGTTTTGGGGAACAGAGCTCACTCAATAATGGCTGCAATATCTGCTACAGCATGAAACGGGAGTTTCTATGAGACTCTGAAGTAGTTTTGACGCTTACAAAAAGGCAAGTAGAATATTTTCACTGAGAATATGAAAAGCTCTACAGAACAGAAAATCTGACAGGTGGAGATAATAAAGTTTGATCTATACGCACAAAGATAAGGATCATTACATCTGCAGGTTGCTAAGAAACAAATTAAAGGAGGATAGTTGTGAAATCTTCCTCTAAAAATGGGGAAAGTTTCTAACTTCACAACACCCTTGCAGTCACTAACTTGCCTCATCAAGTCATCCCCCTGAGGCTTGACTTGGGTCATCCTCTTCCAGATGTCTATCCTGGCCAAAGTTTCACGTGCTACATCTCAGTGGCACACACACATGATCTGAACTGCCTTGTGATGTTACATGATTACCATTACCAGAGAACAAGCAGTTGGTTCTCTTTTTTTCATCTTCCAAGCCAGCTTTCTGGGTTGTACTGCATATTAGATGTCTTACTGAAAACTTTTTGAAAAGGTTTGTACTTGGACAGCTCAGGTGTTCCTGCAACCAGGGCAGTTATTCTTAGTTACAGTAATGATCCTATTCACACTCTGATGTATAAAGATCATGTCTTTCATCACACTAATTTTCTTATCTCAAAGGAATGATGTACAAATCACGTTACTCATTCAGCTAGTATTATTCTCAAATAGTATTTTCATTGATGCTGATGCCATTTTCAACAAGAAACTCCATATATCTAAATTACAGCAATAAATTTATAGATAATTACCTAATTTTGAGAAGGATTTTTCTGTTTACCTACAAACAAGCAGAAAAACACTAATACAAAATAAGAAGGAATGGAAACCTAGGTAGGACATTTGAAACAATTACTGTCAACAAAAATCTAACAACAAAATCCTAATAAGCAGTAAATAGATTTTTATTGCATTGCATTGTTGCTATTCATTACTTCATCTGCTTTTCTTGATTACTTTGCTCTTCTCATCAACTTGGAAAGCCTCCACAAAATAATAAATTACCTCAAACTAAATGCCTTTTTTTATTAGGGGAGACAACAAAGTATCCTTGTACTCTTGCAAGCATGTCCCATGCCCCTGCTTTCCACATGCCAGCTAAATTCTAAATTTATTTAAGATGTAT
>WBND01000921.1:232065-252163 GCA_013398595.1 Tychaedon coryphoeus
AAAGCAGTCAGTAACCATGTTGCTTGAATTCATAATGTCTCTCTGGGTGGAGGAGGCCTTCACGTGTCTCTGGTCCCTAGGCTTTTCTGAGGTTTTAATACCTTTCTGGTCCCTAGCCTTATTTTCTTATCCAGAGATAGCTCCACTAGTGTCCCTAACACACAGCTTTTACAGTAGAGGGGCATGGATTCAGGTTGCTACTGTGCTGGGCTCAGTGATAATAGAGAGCTTATAAGTTTATAGAGAGTTTACAAAGGTACAGGAGTTTGTTCAAGATATGAATGGTTTATGGCTTCTTCATTCTATCCTGTGGCCTAGTTCCAGTAGCATATTTTGGGGGTTTATTTGTAATTGCACCCAGTTTTTTAGAGGAGGAGCAAGAGATGACGCTTTTCAGCCTATCCTTTCCTTCTTCTCATTTGAATCTCCTACATCACTTTTTGAGAATGTTCAGTTTTCCTTTATTGTTAAAGTGACCACTTTCCTGGTATTTTATCTGGTACTGCTGTAACTGGCTGGCAGTTGAGTATCAGAACAAATTGTAACTTTTAAAATACTTGTTTCTTGTTGCAGTATATTCTGTGATCCTAGGTTTTTATAAAACCCATTTGCTATTCTGAATCATCCACTTCCATAAAGATGTCACTGAAAAAGTACTCAGAGATTTTGGTTGGCTCTTCTTCCTTCTCTTGATCTTTACGACCGAGAGGCGGCTTCTCCGATGAGTTGTTACTTGGAACCTGATAAAACAAGAAAAGGTTGCTCTTAACAGTCTTCATTGGTATGTATGTGTGAATATATTTACATATATATGCTTTTGTAAGGGTATTTTATTTATGTAGAAAGTTTTGACCAAAGGAAAAAAAATAATCAAGAGTTTACTAAAAATGAGAAATAAATAGATATCCATGCAGAGAAAAATCAACTCAGTTCCTTTACAGGTTTCTTACTCATGCGCAAGTTAGAATTTGTCAACTGGAGCAGATAGCAAGCAGGTATCAGGTCCCAAAAATGACTGCTACACACCCACATACCTACTCTTGGAACAACTAATTCTCTGTTCTTTGCACTTTAGAAATGCATGGGTGCTCAAAAGTAAACTCATACCGTAATTGCAGCATCAGCAGCTACATGCTCATGTTCCACAGATGATGATGTAAAGGAACAAGATTCCCTATCATCCTTAGTGGAGGGAGTGGATTTCTTTAAACTTCGTTTTGAAGTCACAATTCGAGGCTTTTGGATCTTCCCTCTATTCCCTTTGGTGTCTTCTGCAGATTCAGAATTACTTTTTTTGCAAATTAAAGATAAAAACCCCAGTGGTTTTCGTCCACCCCTGTTCAAAACAAATATAGTCAAGATGTCATAGGATTGTTCCATAAAAGGAAGATGTAAACAGCATTGCAGGAGTCCAACTCATTACACAGGAAACAAACACACACCTACAGGACATATGAAAATTCTACGGAAAAAAACCAAAAAGCCTTTCTGAGAAAGGCCTTCGTATTACTGAATATTCTGGTGCAAGAAGCTTTTTGAACAGTCACAGAGATTCTTGACAATTTTTAACCCTAAGAACAGGAACCTATTATTTGCTGCTAATCCATACCTTGTAACAAGCTAACAGACTTTCAGAGTGGCTCCAAGAAGGATGGAGACACACTCCTGAAGAACAAACTGAAAATTCTGAGCATCCTTCATGTAATCAGTGGAAAACCTGATCCCCAAGGATGGGACTACAGCAGACTACCTGCTGCAGGATTTTAGACTACTTACAGCAGCAAACCCAGACCAGTGAGCTTACCGAAGTCACAGCACTGAGCAGGTACACAAAGCATTTTCATATTGTTAAGAGTTTACAAATTAGAAAGTAAACTTTAATGCAAGGACTGTGATGTTAATGCATCACTATCCAACTGCTCTGGGTGTCCCAAGTATAAATAGCCAGTATTGGTACTCATGTAAGCATAATGAAAAAGTACATGAAAGATTAGAATAAGCCAGTGGAGCATTACAATCAAAATAATTGAGACAGAGCAACAGAGAGCAGGAACTCAAAACATTTAAACAAACAGTACAGAAAGATATATTTAAAAAAATCAAGTCAACACACAGGTAAGAGGAATATCTTCTGAGTTGCCAAGACTGAAACTCCTTTGTGGAAATAACTAAAGTTAGTCCTAAAAATTCAGTGTGCTCAGTACTGTACCAGTAACAAATCTTACTGGCAGGACAAACACCAAAACAAGTGGATGGGTATGTATCTCACAACTTAATGGTACTGAAAAGCTGTCAACATAGAAACACAATCTTTTGTTACAGAACAAGCTGAGAAAACATTATTGCAATTACTGGATACCTGAGTAATGGAGTTTTTGAAGATGATGATGCTGGGCTTCCAGTATGTTCCAGCTGTGCAGATTCATGCACATTCTCTTGCTTTCCTTGTCCACTTATTTCTGCTTTTCTGTTAGAGGTTAATCTAGACATAACCTCCTCTTCCTTTTTGGATGCTGGATTCTCAAGTGGTACTTTCCCTAAGGTCTCCAAAGTCTCAAGCTGGCTTCTCTCAGCCAGTTGTGAGATAGACTCAGACACTAATACAGAAGTAAGTACTTTTTCCTTTGCTGAAGACTCTGTTTTTTGAAAAGGATTCCCTGTAAAAGGAGTTGAGAGTCAAAGATTTCAGTGATAATATAAGAGCCAATAAAATACATTGTATTAAAATGGCTTGCACCATTACAACAGAAGGGCTGAATTTTTGTTTAGTTTTATTTGTCCATTTATTTTTATACACCACTACTACAAATTAAAAGTTCATGGTCTACTTTTAAAGCCTGTAAGATCATACAGATGTTATGGGGAAAAACTGGTAGAAGTGTGGTTTTAAATTTTACGGCACACTGTCATTGTTTACAGCACACCACAGAACTAAGTCTAGTTGTTTAAGCTTCTACAGCTTCCCTTAGAAGTCTTTTACAATTCACCAAGCCCTTCACAGGCTCAGATCAATGAAGATTGCATTGTCAGCAGTTCTGCTTTTTCTCTGTTTCTTCAGAGGCAGATTAAGCTCCTAGACAACTACATATTTTTAGTAAAAATGCAGAACAAAATAAAAACAAACTATTTTGGCATAGTGTGGTTAAAATGCCAGTTAATATCTTTGATTATTAGTGCTCTTTAACAGGTGGAAGTATTTGCTTAACAGAAGATAACATGTTTAGTCAAAAAACCCTGTCAAATTTACCAATAAACTACGTACAGCAATGCTTTCCTAACAATTATTAAATTAGTAACATTTACATAATTCGGCACACCTAATTTAGAGCAGAAAGCATGGAATGGTGGTATTAGTGTAGTACCAGGAAAACTTTGTTTCTAATTTTGTATTAAACAGCCTCAGACAGAACTATTTAGCATGAAAACCAGTATTAAGTTGTGATGTGTTTACATTCATTATACTTTAGTCTACAAGTTTAAGTGTACCTACCAGAAGTTACCACTGGCACATCTGTGGATTTAATTGAATAACCCTGTATTCAAAAAAGAAAAAAAAAAAGTTCTCATTGCTCTCAATACAGAAGAGACAATGAAGTTGATAAACTCATATCATACATATACAGTTCTAAGAGCAGGACTGATATAAAGGACAGTGCAGCATCATTCATCACTTAACTCATTTCCTGAGCAGGCTTTTCAATGTGTTCTTACGATAAATTACTCAAGACAAGGATATTGATATAAGAGATCAAAGAAGGAAGAAGATTGTTATCCATCCCTTCCTAGAAAAGCTCTGAATCATGTGGAGAATTACCACCCATTCCTACAACAAGGTACACTATACAGTCTTAGCCCGCTTACAAAGATCAATGGTAGTTGCTGCCACAAGCTTGGTCATATTGTAAAAAAGCATAGAAGGAAGCTGAAAAGAGGGTGGCTTGTTTTCACTAGCAGCTTGCTCTTTTAAACTAATACCTGCTCTGTTAAGAATCAATAGGAACATATCTATCTAACAGCTTCTTCATGCAACAGACACAGTGCAGATTCAAAATATCATTCAGTGAACTCAGACATCTTGCCAGTCATCCAATATATCTCCAGAGTTTTCTCTACTAAATGCCATTGTCTTAAGGGCATTGCAGAATGAAGCAAGTAAGACATATTACCAGTCCGTCTACTAGGAAGTCTAATTAAAAAAGCCTGAGAGCCTACAGATTCTCAAAAAACCCTAATAATAAATAAACGAACACCCCAAAATTAAAAACAATCTATAGGTATTTATTTTCCTTTTAAGTTCTTTAGGCAGTACATATTTAAGCAAGTGACACCATTAAAAAATAAACATAATTAAAATGCTCTATTAAGCATCAACCCCATGCATGAAAACTCACAAATTATGATTTCACCTTGTAAATTGTTTCCAGGTTATCTTCCACTGCAACAGTAGACAGAGTTTTCTTGGAAGGAGGAGAATCATTCTCTTCAAGTTCAGCAGCCAACTGTTTTTGAGCCGTCTGCAACTTTGGAAAATGGTCTACTGCACTTTCTAGTTGTTTGGTTTCCATACTGCTGTTTAAAGGTGCAGCAACTTCACCAGCTGCAGTTGTAAAGGATCCAATACTGTTTATATATATATATATATATATAAAGTCATTATTGTGACAGTACGAGAAGCCAAAATTTACTTTGTATAAGGTTTGTGTATGGAAATTACATATGAATCTATGCTGATACTCTTTCTTGCTCAATGTCAGTATTTACTTCAAATGTACCATTTACTACCAAGAAACAACTTGTTGCGCTATCTGGAGTTAGTTTTTCTAGTCATATTTAATCTAGTTTAGCTGTTCTGTTTGAACTCCACTTGGTCTTTTCATACGATGCAAAAATATGGCACCTTATTAACTGCCCTAGAAAATGCTAAAATACAGTATTATTTATCTGCACAGTTGGACCCTCATATGCTCTATGATCCCAAAAGACATACAGACATATATAAGACATACAGAGAAGTAGCAGAGACTAGGAAAATATGGAAAAGCAGTACAAGAACAGTGAGACAGAACATGTACTCTATCTCTGCCTATCAGCAATTCTGTTTATCATCAGTAGTTCCATAGGAGTTAGAATTCTTACACTGGTAGCCAATGTTCACTCAATGACTTATCCTTTCAAAAAAGGAATTATTTTAACATCTGATATCACAGGGCAAGATTCTCCACAATTATGTAGAATTGCATCACATCTCTAGTTATGATCTGAGGACTTACATTAGTATAGTATTAGGGTTTGTGGGTGTTTCACAACACCAATTACAACAACAATTGTTGCTTTGCAACAATTCAATTTTTCATAATATTTTTTTCCTTTGATTTTTTTTTCTCCCAAACTGACTACGAAATTTAGTTCAACTGTGATGTTGACATAAAAATTTGTTACATTGCATTCAGAGGTACTCTTCATAAAAGAAATTCAAACCCTTCGGATTGAAGTAGACATTCTTTGGAGTAATTAATTAGTTTGTGCTTTCATCTTGTCTGCCTTTTGAACAGAGCAAACTCAAGAGAATAATGTAAGAATTTACATCTACTGTTTATCATGTTTTCCAGATGACCACCTACATGAAAAATCTGGAAGAGCAATTAATAAACAGCTACTCTACAAAACTGTTAAAGTACTGTAAAAATGCAAACATGCTTGTATTTTCTCATTTCAATTTCTCTGCATTATAAATATCCGTAAGGCAAAATAAGGCTGAAGCTGGACAAATGACTTTTACTAAAAAGGAAGACCTGCTCTAAAGGGTAAATCAGAATTAGGGTGACACAAAAATCCCAGCTAATAAAACACTAAATTTAAAATACCTGTAGAATCTTCCTCAGATTGGATTAGAGCCCTTTTTACTTTATTAATTCTCTAACTAATTTGTCAAAATTACTGCCTCTTGCATTTCTTCTTTCTAGAAGTTCTAATCTGTACTGCACACTCAGAGAACAATCAAGGCACACAAAAAGTGTTTCACTTTGGTAAAAAATAAAGCATTTACCTCTCCACTTCAGTCACAGTTGTTTCACTCGCATTTATTGGGCTGATAAGTATTGGGGCTGGTAGTACTGGTTCAGAAGTTTGTTCCACCGTAGCAGATGCATCAAACTCTTTTGAGTCAGCTGGGATTTCCACCAATGTTAAAATGAATGTCTGTTCTTCCTCTGGACATCTAAGATCATTGTTCACTACTATAATTTTTTCAGAGAAATAAATAACAAAAACTATTAATCGAACATGAAATTATGCTGTTCTCTTCATGTCCTCTCTACACGGAGTACTGAAATTTTAGGCTCATTTCTCCATAGAAAAAGGCACTGAGCATATTCTTGAGACAGTAAGTTTCCTATCTTCTCAGATGAGATACACATCATCTCCTGGCACTCCACTGCAGAGGAATCCTGATTACCATTCAGAATGAGGAATATTAAAAATGCCTAGTAATGACAAAGGTTTTAAAATGGGTGTTCTAGCATTAAAGAGCAATTTGCAGTTTAATTAAACTTATGTCATGGTGGTCAAACAGCCCTCTGTCTTTAATTGTAACTCTCAGGTATTAAGAGTTACTTCTTTAAATGGCAGAGGTCTGCTGTTTTGAAGGTAAGCACAGGATTTCCCCCCTCACTGCAGATTGGCAGAACAGGATCTGAGAAGCACAGTCTTGAATTTAAAAGATGAAAAATATAGATAATTTAATCAACAAACAGACAGTAACAGATAGCTGCCATCTGTTAGAATTTAAGGAACAAACATTTGCAAAGCTTTCAACAGATGGAAAACAACATTGGTAGTCCATTATTTAAGACACCTCTTGATGTAAAGCTGTTATTCCAACCTCAACTTGCTTGGATTCTTCATTTAATTAAACATGGTTTAAGATGCCTCATCTCAAGATGCTTGCAATAATAGAGCATAGCAACAGATATCTAAGAAATAGTATTAGCCTGATCTTTCACACAGGCTCATGAGTTACAGCTTTGGACTGTAGTTTCCATGTAAAGTGAGTATTCTGGGCTTCCATCACTGTGATCATCCCATATGTTAGACAAGTAGTGGTTCCAACCAACCACTTCAATTTGTTCTAGGGAAGAGCTGACATCACCTTCATAACTTGCATCACACCTGACCAGTTAGGCATTAATCTGTTGACTCAGTACAGCTAAAGAAGGAGTTTGATTGTCTCCTTTCCCTCCTGCTCCACACTTGCAGAGTACACCCCTCCTACTCACACAACTCTGAGAACAGCATTCACTTGATAACTTCATGAGCAACTATAGCTCACTAAGCCAGTGGAAAACGACATAGTTTCTCTCCCTCTGTCGTGTTCCGCTTTTGACAGGTGAGTCAGAGGTGCATAAAGGGCTCTAACAACTGCTATACCTACTACAAGGTAAGCAGCAGGAGCTCACAACAGGGCAAAGAAAACAAGTTTCCCTTCCCCTGATATTTAAACTTAATGGTTATTCAAATAGTTCCCAAGTCTAGTTTCTTTCAACAAAATGTAAAGATGAGAGGTTAGGGAGGGGATTGTCACTACACTGTGGATCATTATTTGTGTTAATGGAATAGACTGATTAATCATTTCATTTCATTAAAAAGAAAATTTAATTTTTTTTAAAAATTAAAACTTTAGATTTTTTAAATTAATTTTTTAGTAACTGCAAATATACAAATGTAGGCTTTTGCTAAATTTGAATATTAGCACATTATACCTGAAGTTTCTTCTGTGCTGCTTACGCAATGTTGTTTAGCATCCTGAGTCCAAGCTTCATTCTAGAAACAACACAGTTGAAATAAAACAACTTAATAAATCTGGGAAATTACTCTAGGAAACAGGAAGAAACAAAATATGTCAAATGCTGAAGAGCCAAAAAATCCAATCACATCATCATTATTTTATTTGTCAGTTTTCACATCTAGCTGTTCTAGGCTGAAGAGTATTAGCCTAACAAGGACAAGAAACAGTGGGGAAATATAAAATTTATGTGCAGCTTGTTGTCTGTATTGATGCTTTGTCAAAAAAATTCATACTTCCTACAGCACAGCTCTGTCAGAGATGACTCATACGATAAATTGTTCAGCGGCACTAAGAAAGCAGATTCCTACAACCCTTAACAAACCACTGAGTGCCAAAGAGAAACACCAAGTTCTACAGCTCATCTATCCCTTCCATTCTATGGCTTGCCCTTTGCTAAAACCAGGAATAATCTACTGCAAGCTGCCTTTTCTCATACTCTTCTGCCTGTAAGACCAGCATAATTCTTGCACACTGTCCTAATATGATATCAGCCTTGACACAGCAACCTGCAGCACTCGGAAAACAAGCATCTATGCATCAGCTGTTCCACTGTAACTACGCGCTCGCTGATCTCAGACAACACTAGAAACCTTGAGGGAGCTGCAAATTAATCTTTCATTAAGTTCTCATTTGTACTAGAACACGGACACACAAACCACTGCAAACAAATGGGTGTGAAAGACATATTGTTTGCCCATGACAACATACATAATGATGATATAAATTATATAGATATATGTAAAAGAAGGCAAAATATATGTATGTCATATAATAATATGAATGTAAAGCTCTTAACTGTTTTTTTTAAATACATGAGAAAGAGCATAACAAAGGATGAAGTTTCTTTTAAACAAAGCAAATGAAAGTGACAATAAACATGCTCCATCCAAGCAGCAACATTTTTACTTTATTTTAATGTAGACAAATATAACAGTAAGAGGTCACTCTGAATGGATACACAAATCCTAGGTAACTTCTTCCATCCAGACTTCTTAAAAATTCCTCACGATTTTGCTAATGCATATCACTTATTACGGATAAGTAATACATTACTCTGTTCTAAACAGAGTTTGCAAAGTTTAAGTCTGTCTGAAAGATTGTTTGGATACACCCCTGTGAAAAACGCAAGTTTCATTTACCAGTTGAATTACCAAGTCTTTAGAATTGGTGAGTACATTTGCACTGAAAACCTCTTTCTTTACAGAATTTCAAAATCTGGGCATTTCTGGATTGTAATTAAGTTTTTGCTCTTTACCTGAGTAAAGCTGACTGTACATATATGGTGCTCAAGAGGACAAGGATTTTGCTCAGACAGTTCATCCACAGAACTTGGATTTGGACAATCTTCTAGTCCAAGGTGTGATTTTTCAGGTTTGGGTGATGCAGTAAGATGTCTTAAATCTCCTGAATTTCCACAAGCATCTCTCATCTGCTTTTCTGTTCTGCAAGGTATATATCTAGTTAATTTGAAATCAAAGGAAGATACCGTGTGCAAACGCTGAATTCAGTGTTACAATGTATTTAATTTGAATCCTATGGAATTACAGGGAAATAAAGCACCCCTTTAAAAATTACATCGTTGTACCAAACAAAATGCATAATCTTTGAACAAATCTACGTTTAAGAATTTCAAGGCAAGACCTCTGTAACTCGACTAATGGAGACATTCCTACTGAAAGTACAACCAAGCAGGAAGCCTTATAAGCTCATTAACATTTCTAAATGAATCAAATCTAACATTTCCTTGCAGTTTCATGAAAGACAGCTAAGCAGCAAGGTAATTGCTAAGTTCTGAAATACCAAACAAAAATTTATATTCTATCTCCAAAAGTTATAGCACAACATGCAAGGGAGAAAAACCTGAAGTCTAAACTGTATGGCACCTGTATAACAGTGTCTGTGAGCACACTGCTTCCATTACAGTCGCATACTACACCTGAACTTCAGCTGCATATTTTAAGACAGTAGGAATAAAGTCAGTATTAAATGATGAGTCTTCCTACCTCTCAGTTTTGTCTGCTTGCTTGGTAAGTTCCATACTTCCAGTCACAAAGTCATGAAGAACTGAAGAATCATCTGCAGCTGGTTTAATTGGTTCCGGTTCCACCTTCTGCATTTCTGCATTACCCCTCAGAGTTGCAGGATCTAAGTTTCATAAAAACAAAAATTTAAATTATTTCTTTTCAGTCTGCGGGTGTATATACATATTTGTATTACTATTTACATACAATCTAGTATGTATTAAAGTTTTGTAGTATGTTTATACAGATACATATACATGAATGTGCACATGTATACTTGTGTGTCCTCTATAAATAACGCACATACACATATGTCATCTTGCCTTTCCTATGGTATGAAGACAATTAAGAGTTTGAAGACTACCTTTTTTGCAACTGCTTTAAGAATAGAAAGCCAGCTCTTTCTATCTCCTCTTCTACTTTTAATGGATGGAAACGACAGTAATAATAATAATAATAAAGTACAGTGTATTTGACTGTATTTCTGTAATTGGCAGTCCAGTAATTCAAGTGCTTTCTAGATAATTTAATACCTGCAGAAAAAACCCTGCTATTCAAATTTAATTTAATTTTATACTGAAAGGTATACTTATGTATAAAACTGCATCACAAATGGGTACCCTGTGTCACAGTGGCGATGTATCATCTGTGAACATGAATGGAAAGTGAGGATTTTCAGCTTTGTTTCATTTCATGAATAGACGTGAATGAATTAAATAAACATTTTCAAAGCCCTAAGATAGGAAAGAGGCTCACCTGTTTGAATTTGCTCTAGTTGTTCCACAAGCACATTTGCATTAAGTATCTCCTGCATTATGTCTTCATTGGACCTCAAGATTTCAGAGGCTGGCTTAGGCTCCAGATGTCTGCCTCCTGTTAGTCTCACACTATTCACCAGAGACAAAGAGTTACCACTGCAAGTAAAAGGAAAAATGTCATCAATAGAATCCTTGATTTTTGACAGTAGTGAAGACCTAAAATGCAGGCTGCAACTGGCAGAGAAGACAGAAAACTAACCTGCAGGATAAAAAAACCCAAAAAAACAACAAAAAAATACTAATTGAAAACTGACAGGAATCCTGCAAACTAGTATGTTTCTAACATAAAGGAATTTTTAAAAAAGAAAGAAAAATTGCAATGTTTAAATAATGGAGAAGATCAGAAATCTAATACATATGACATGCTAGTAAATTCTGGTTTAGTAATATAACTAAACTGGATGCAAAATAAATTATCTTGGATTATGATTTTTCAAAGCGTATAATCTCATTGTTTGTTCAAGCAATCAACAAGTTAAGTAATCTTGCAAATAATACACGATCACCAGCAGATGTTTTCTGGAAAAGTGTCCCATTAAGCTGTTTCATAATTCAGAAATGCAAAATTGTAAAGTATCAACCACTAAAAACCATAATGATGGAAGATCCACTGGTTTCTTGCCATCCCTCTGCTCTAGATCTTTGATCTACACCCCCACAGCAGCAGTGACACTTAAGCCCTGTCACTTAAGCAGTGACACAATTTGCCTTGGTCTGAATAGCTCTAAAGAAGTTTGCAAAAAAAAGCTTGATAATTAACAGTAATCCAGTACATCATTAATTTGCATTTTTTTTCTCCCCCTTCCCCAGGTAAATCTAATTTAACAAGAGAAAAACTAGCTGTAGATACCCAAAATTACATACAAACACTTCATGAAAGTAGTAAAGAAAGAGACAAGGGGAATTTTTCCAGATTACATACTGAATTACATAAACTGAGAAACCTTCACTGCTTGCAAATCAATAAAAATGCCAGAAAGAACATAGCAACAGTAAGCAGTGGAGGATCTCTCTCACTAAAGAAAATGAAGTAGTAATTTAACCTGCTGTCAGTAGCATACATCTCTGAATATTCTTCTACACCTATTCTTGTGCCAGTGATTTGATGCTCTACATTCACGTTGTTTCCATCCTCGTAAAAAAGCAATTCCTTGATAGAGGTATCTGAAGCAAGTGAATACTGACTAGAAGTTCTGTTTTCTTTGGAGTAGGTGTGAATTACAAGGCTATCAGCCATGTCCAAGTCATCTTGAGCAGGTGACATATCTGTCTGTTCTGGTTATAACAATAAAAAGAATGGGAAAACTTCATTTAAAACACTCTGGGTTTGGCATGTATATAAAGCTATATAACTTCAAGCCTCATTTAACAAAGTTTGTACTCTCTAAAGACACAGATTTAAATTCCAGATAAATTCAGTCCTAAGAGAACACTTTTTGTGGTAAGAACACAACAACTAACATTTAGCAAAATGTAGATAATAAATGTTACACAAAATCCATAAAAAACACAGGTAATTTCAGGTTGTAGCTAGTTAGGATGCAAAGGCTATGCTTCACATTAAAGGTAGGAAAAGATCCCTGAAAGTTACAGTCATTTAAGCTTGATCCCTTTCTTTCATCCATTTTATGTGCCCAAATCAATTCAAACATGTGCTTCCTAAAACAAGTCACAGAAACAATTTTGTAGCAGTGATACAGTTGGCAGATTCAGTGGGGTGCCTGCCTCTTTCCAGCCAACCTGCACTGGCTGGACTCACTATGTGTTACAATTCAGTAAGACTAAAAGCATAGAAGATTCTTGACCTCCGGCTATGCAGCAGCATGTGGAAGAGCTCTGCAGTCACTCCTTAGGTGGACCCAGAAAGCATGGGGCTTTGCCCCATAAATCAGATCATACCTTCAGTGCTTGTTTTTAACTGGAAATTTGGATCACCCATTGCAAGTAAAGTCATAGCAGCTTCAGTGCTTCCATCGTTAATTCCTGTGAAGTTGTTCACACACATTAAACATCACAAGCACATTAATCAGAAATCCAGTTACCCATACTCAGAAAGTATTTGACACTACCACCAATACAGTGAAGTACATATTTTTTAAATTGACCTTATTTATGGATCAAAATGCTTGTAGACAAGCAGCCATTCTCATCTAGCAAATTCAAACTACTGTTAAAACACTGAGTAGCAACATGACTGCCTTTAATGGGCGTGCTGGATACACGGGGCAAGGTGTTGGCAGCAAGGGCCTGCCCTGGACACAGCCAGTTCCAGCTGACCCACTGCAGGACACAGCTGAGCCTGTCAGCCAAGACAGTGGCACCTTTGGAAACGTATTTTAAGAAAAGAGAAAATATATATTAGTAGCAAGTTAACAGGAAATACATAAACAAGATTGTACCATACCTACCTTTGTCTGCCTCTGGATTCTCATGTATGATTGTTTCCTTGAATACAAAGAAAAACAATATCAAAGTTCTATACAAAAAGACTCCATAATTTTTATTTAATGCTTACACATAAATTCTGTGCCCACAAGTTACCCTGGTTTTTAAGGCTAACAAAATATGTACTAACACAGTTTTCCCACAGTTGTGCCTCACACATCTGTGTGGGACAGGTAGCAGTCTACAAGCTATACAATTACATTCAGACATGGCAACAAGAGACTGCGGAAATAGCTTTGTATGACCAATGAAACAAACAAAAGACATTCTTACAGCTATTGAGGTGCTTATTTTTTCTTCCCTCTGTACTGGTTGGATAGAAGCACAAGAAAGGATCTCAGCATCAGTAGCCACCTGCTCATCTGAGATATTCACAGGTATTTCCAGCTGTAAAAGTAATTTTATAGTATTTCAGTTCTCAAAAGAAAATCTGCCAAACGCAAATTTTCATAAACCTCAGATATTTAACAGATGTTCAACATCTAGAGGGATCCTTCACAAAAGTCGTATCTTCTGATTTGAGAAGGAAGCAGTGGTATGAACAGAAGACAGAACAAGTACTTCTACCTGTAGCTAAGTGGAAGCATCAGACCAAGGCCGTGTTTCTAGTCACTCATTTCTCCACCAAATTATGTTATGTAGCTGAGACCTTTTATAGTGACTGTTTACCTCAAATGGGTTTTCTTAGTTTTGACTCTTCTTCTGCTTTCTAAGTCTTCAGGATGGAAAAACAGTTTGGACTTAATTCCAAAGCAAGATAGGGAATAGATATGCAGACACATTAAACCTACTTTTTTTTTTTCTTTTTCAGTACTGTATTTTCACTGAGAACTTCAGACATCTGACATTTTCAGAAATGAGGACTTGAAATTTGACAGAAAGTTTATGATATTTCCATGGAAGTTCTCAGAAAACACTGCTCAGTCTGGGCTGCTCTCAAAGGCTTGCACTTTACAAGTGCAACTTGTAATGTTTTGACTGACCTATTTGAATTTTACAACAGCTAGTCCTTGGGTATTTAACCACATCCTCCACCAGTACTCATGTCTCGTAAACATGGCAACCTGATTACAATCCCACACATAATATTCCGTATCTCTGAAATCAAGGATTCAGCAAAAGTTTCCATGCAGTAACTTTGCTGCCCATTATTGTTCTAGAGATTCCTGAGTGTTTTGACTGAGCTATAAATTATTCTGCTGTTTCACCTGGAGAACGAAACAGTGTGATTAATCCTGGAGACAATAAAAAGCAGGATTTCAATGGGCAAAGAGAGGAAAAGGACTAGCAGCAATAGTAAGCAAAAAAAGCACTCAAAAGCAAAAAGCACTGAAGTGAAAGTAGCAATGACAGAGATTTTAGGCTGAGGTAGTATTAAGTTCAAAACCAAGTGTATGTGCCAAGTAACATCCCTACTACTCTCAACACCATTCTTAACTTGACCTTGGATAAAACCCAAATACTCAGAGATACAATTGGAATAAAATCTTCTTAAATAATCAAAGCAGAATTACATATATAGAACCCAGCTACACAATACCTCCTCCATGGTTTCCTGTATCTGCACAGGAACTGGTTTTGGAGATCGAAGACCTATAGGAACAAACACTGGAGCCTTGTTCACTTCCTCTGATGCAAAGCATTCATCTTCATCATCAAGCTCAAAGTCATCTGCCTCCTCATCCTCCTCCTCCTCTTCAGAAGCCCGAAGGGTAACAAAGGTTATCTTTGAACTTCTGGGTTCCTTTCCAGATTTTCTTCTCTGCGTAGTTTTCAAACTTTTGTCCCTGGTAACACGCAGTTTAGCTTCTTGCCTTTGACTTCCTTTCTCACTACAAACAGCCTCACATTCAGAGGCAGAAGAAGTAGCAGTTTTTGGGTCCAACACATGTTCTGGCAGTGCTGTCTGTTTTGATGATCTCCTGAACTGCCTTCTAAAGTACAGAACAAAAACAATGAAATCCAAGACCTTCCAAAGAGAGGGATACTACAAATCAAAATAAACTCAATTTAAAAAAAGTTATCATTGTGACTAACAATGCAAACTACTTACTTCTTAACTTAATAGTGACAAATAAGCATTTAATCAGAAATTTAATTTCTTCCTATGTACATAAGGTACTGACTGCAAATGTGTATTAAGCAGTTTCAGAATGCTAGAAATCTTCAAAACTGAACTGCAAGATACACAATTCTTTGATTAGAAAAGTATGAAATAATTTTAATTTTGAGGATATGGGAGTCACATACTTAAGTCATGGGAACACTATCAGCTGTCTTTTGCTAAAGCTACACTAGAAGCCCCAAACCATAATACTTTAATTGATCAGACTATCGTTTACAAACTGAAACTTAGATGGTAACTACTTATCTGCTTTGGTTTCTCAGACAGCACTCTCTTCAATAATCAGTTACCTACAGCTTCCTTTCTCAAAATCATGGGCACAACCACTTTGAGTATCAAAAGTAATGACAAACTTTCCCCCCAAAACATCTGCCTTGGTAAACTGGTGGGGAGTGGAAGCAAACGGCATCAGAGGACACTTCTAGCACAAAATTTTTCTTTAGGTTAATCCCACAATCCCTGTGCCCCCAAATACAGGTACTCTCAAGTCCTCCCCTATAAAATCAGGAATTTCTGTTGAAACCATGGGATGGATTGGTGAGAGTGCTGGCTGTGTTCATTTCAGGAGAATAAAGGCAGAGTAAGAGACGAAGGAGTATCTGCACACATCTGCTAAGTTCAGATGGAAGACACGAAAACTGACATGCTGTATGCACTCACATAACACATGGCAGAACTATGACCAATAATTATCAATCAACTGAGTTTGGTTTACAAAACAAAACAGTTGTTTTACCTTGGGAAATTGTCTGAATGTTTTTCCAGTGAGGTAGAAAGCTGAGAATCATTATCTTGTTCTAACTGACTCTCATTCTCTGATGATATCTGTGGAGACTGGAGTGTAATGTCCTGCTTGATTTTTTTATGAGATGTTTCTTCAACATGCTCTGCAAAATTGTGTTTCCTAGTAGCTTCTGAGAAGGATCCACCTTCCACTGTATTACTGGAGTTTTGCTGAACAGAAGAGATAATTATTACCATATTAAGTACCAAACATTTGCAACTGGTTTTGGTGACTTAAATAACTCAGTTTGAGGATCTTGAGAACGTGCTCAGCTGTCATCTCTGATAACTTAGGCTATTCTTCCTCACTGTCTTTAATTTTGGACTCTGTAGCAGAGCTGTCATTAACTGGTATTATCTATGATGCTTGAATTCCAAGTACTGCTGGTAGTTAAAAGAACAAGACCATGCTCAATTTATCAAGAGCAACAGATCTTTAAAAGCTGGAAAGATGAATCATTTTCTAAAACTACTTATTAATTTAAAGAACAATTTCCAGGTACGAAATTTTTTTTGGCCATGGGAACAAGGTAGGAAGAAAAGACTATCATACTTTATATAAAAGCATTTAAATATTATTCAACATATAGACAGACAAATATCAGCAAACACAGTTCTGTCAACTATGGATACTTTGCTAAAATAATATGTTAACTAGAAGCTTTTAGTCATCCATATAGAAAATAGGGTACACCAGATAAACTTGACTCAGTTTTCACAGCATTAGACAGAGATGGAACTAGTCTGGGTTAAGTTAGGCCTGCTGAGCAAATTTAAGAAGGTCTGAACTTTGTTCACACTCATTTTAATACAGATTTTAGGTAGTATCTGAGGTTAGTTAACTGCCTTATTTTCCACTTTCCAATTAATAACAAACAGTAAATTATTTTTTAACAATGCTAGCACGCATTTATTATAAAGCACATTTCTGATCATATAAACCATAGAACTTAAGACAATAGTGTATATTAAGCATTTCCACAGTATTTAAATTCTAAGGCCATTTATTCAGCATAGTTTCCAACAGTGAATTTTGAAAAAGTCAAATAATCACATTAGGCTTTTCCAGTCATACACTGGATTTCTGTGCCAGCTATCTTTCTAAGAACTTTGGCAAAACGATGAAGTATAACTGGCTGAAAATACATGATCAACACTTACCAAAAACTCTTCATTTCTCTCAGTGTTGTCCTCTTCTCTGTTTTCACCCTCTTTGGGATATTCTCTTTTCCTATTAAGTGTCATTAGGTCTGGCCTTGGGTTCCAATGGGGTTCCCTTGCTCTCTGTCCACTTTCTTCTCCAGAACTTAATTTATCATTGGACCTACAAAAATATGTTTCAACTTTTACTTCTGAAGAACTACAAAGTACACTGTATAACCTATTTAGTACTTCTAGCTAGAAATGAACTTGTGTTTTGAATTTTTGTTTGCTTAGTTGGCTACATGTAAAAAAAACATGAAGGAAAAAAACACTGCATAAAGGAGTTAATTCATCTGCAGCAATGGACCTTCCTGATTACTTATGGGAAAAATATTTTGGAAGGAAAACAACATTAAGTCAGAGAGATGGGAAAGCGTCAGCTATACCAACACAGGTCTCCAAAATTAAGCAGCCATAGGAACATTATATTCACTAATTCCAGTGCTCAAGGTTCTACTGATTTCAAAAATGATACAATTCTTGTATCTGTTCAAACACATTCAGATTGGTAAAACAGAAATCCCGGCCTTCTAAGCTCATGATTTGATAAAAAGAGACTAAGAGTAATCCAGAAGAATACAATTTAGTCAGCCTCATCTCAGTCCATGGGAAAGTGATGGAACAACTGGAAACTACTTCCAGACACAGGAAAGTTAGAGTAGTCAGGATGGATTCATACTGGGAAAGTTATGCTTAATCAACCTGGTAACGTCTTTCAATGAAATGACTGGCTCAATAAACCAAGGGAGAGCAGTCCCTCTCAGGAGGGACCTGCATAGGCTGAAGAAATGGGCTGACAGGAACCTCAGAAAGTTCAGCAAGGGGAGATGCCAAGACCTGCACCAGGAGAGAAACAGCCCAAGGCACCAGTGCATGCTGCAAGCCACCCAGACGGAAAACAGCTTTTCAGAAAAGAACCTGGCTGCCCTGGTGATCTCCGAGTTGAGCATGAACCAGGAAGGTGCTGTGGCTGCACAAACAGCTAAGAGTGACCTGGGCTGCAGCAGGAGGAGCGTTGCCAGCAGGCTGAGGGAGGTGATCCCTGCCCTTTGTTCAGCACTGATGAAGCCACACCTGGAGGACTGACCAGCTGTGGGCTCCCTGGTAGGAGACACCTGGACATGCTGGAGACAGCCTCTCAAAGGGTCACACAGATGTTAAAGGGCTGGAAGCAACTCTGCTGTGACAAAAAGCTGAAGGAGCTGCAACTATTCAAGCTGGAGAGAAGGCTCAGGGGGATCTCTTCAACAGTTCCACCAAAACCCAAGGGAAGGGTGCAAACAGAACAGAGCCAGGCTCTTTCCGGGGGTGCCCAGTGACAGTTCAAGAGACAATGGGCAAATAGCACAAGACAGGAGGTTCCTTCTGAGCACCAGGAAATCCTGTTTCACTGTGAGGGTTACCAAGCACTGGCACAGGCTGTGCAGAGAGACTGTGGAGTCTCTATCCTTGGCAAGATTCAGAAGCTCTCTGGACACAGTACTGGGCAACCAGCTCCCGGTTGCTTGACTGGGGGGCTGGACTTCTAGCAGACCCTTCCACCCTCAACCATTCTGTGAGTCTGTGGAAGTCCACCATCACAGAAGACAAGAAGACTGTCAAATAAAGCCCTTGTCCTGTTATCACAAAGACTCTGGACATGATTACAACATAACTTACGGAAGAGATTTTAGAGAGTTTTCAATTTGCAGAGACAGATGAAAAACAGAAGTTAATTCCAGAAAACAGCAAAATTGCAAAATAAATTGATTTGGGTCTGCTCCGTGTAAGTTAAGACTGAGCAAAAGGTAGCTTGTAATATAACTTAGAGCTATTATAAGTGGCACTATCTGCCTGATACTGCACATATAGCATAATTACAGAACTTCTCCTACTGGAAAGGAAAACTGAAGAGACTCAGAATATATCTTACAGAAACATAAAATGAGCTTGCTGTCTTCTTGCCACTTCTCAATTAAAAGGGAGTGCAAATGGAACTGCTCAGCCTTTGGCTAACATTCATGGTGCACTGTACCCCAAGAGCTTATTAGTGAGAAATTCAGATCCTAAACCCTGATTACTTGCTTCTGCTCTCACCCACTAAGTACCCTCTAAAAAGGAAAACAGCCTTCAAAAAATCCCCCAATCCTGTTAAAAACTCTTACATGACTTAATAATGCCACCTAGTGATTTTCACAGCATGCCGCAGATACCAGCTAATACAGCTCAGACCTGTGGTTCCAAAAGCAAGTCCTGTATTAAGACAACTGGACAAATGCACAAAATTTTTAAAGTACTTTCGCAGCTTAACCCCAGCTAGCAAGTAAGTGCCATGCAGTCAGCCAGTTCCCAAAACTCAGGGAGAAGGAGAATTGGAAAGAAAAGGTAAACCTTGTAGGTTTAGATAAAAACAGCTTAATAATCAGAACAAACTAAAATATAGAATAATGAAAAGGAGACAAACAGAGAGGAGTGAAACACAAGGGAACCAAGTGATGCACAACTCACTGCTTGCTGCCTGATGCCCAGCATGCATCCAAGCAGTGCTCAACAGCCCCTGGCCAGGTCCCTCCAGTTTACAGACTGAGCATGATGTTCCATGGTATGCAATACCCTTTTGGCCAATTCAGATCAGCTGTCCTGGCTGCTGATCTGCTTGTGCACCTGCTCACCGGCAGACCGTGAGACACAGATAAGTCCTCAACTCAGGGTAAGCACTGCTCAACAACAACTAAAATGTCAGTATGTTATCAATGCTATTTTCATATTGAATCCAAAATGCAGCACTGTACCAGCTACTAAGAAGAAAATAAACTCTACTCCAGCTGAAATAAAAATGAGAGACTTTTTACTTTGTCAACAGGTAACGTTACCTTTCTGT
>WBND01000921.1:253518-263539 GCA_013398595.1 Tychaedon coryphoeus
AAAGAACAGAAGAATTGATAATTGCAAAGGTGTCTCATTATGCACAAAAGCTTTTCAAATGCAATTTTCATAAACTCAAACCTCACCTGCTTTGTTCAGAAAATAAGGTTTCAGAAATAGAGAGCACCTGAGGCACCTCTTGCTGTTCCTGTTCCTCTTTGCTCAATACATCAGCTTGACAAAATACAGCTTCATTTTCACCCTTTAATTTACAGTAAAAGAAGCATGAAGAAAAATAGAAGTATGTAAACTTCTGAAACCGATATATATTTTATATACAAAAATAGAAAGAATGTTATTTTCCCAATTGGAATAAAGGTAAGAACCATGTTATTATAATTCAATTTATATGCAAAAAGGAACAGAAGTCTTCAGACTCCTGGGATACCTAGAGTTAAGCTCTTAAATACTATGCACCCAAGCATTACGGGAAGTACTCAGTCTATTCAGTATTCAATCAATTCCCTAATACATGAAGCACCATGGAAACAAGATGCTTCAGCAAATGGAAACCCTTTGAAGACTGGACACTGCAGAGGGCAGCACAGAATACTCAAGCCACAATAATACGGCCCCAAGATCCAGAAGGCCCAATAAGCTTTATGTCTGTATTTGCCACACTGGTTCCACAAAGAAGCCACTCAAACATATCTTTCACCTCTTCAGGCCTGTGACGGCTTCATTAGTAAAGAGGAGCATCAGATCTGCTCTGGTTCTACTGATTTTCCCAGTACAGAGCAGATGCATGTGCATGGTTCACAGGCCACAGGTCTAGAGCAGCCAAAGCTGAACCACAAGAAACTATATCAGATAGGGATGAGCCAACTGTGGCACTGAAGGGAGATGGGAGATGAGAGATGAATGCAGGATACAAGGACTTTTCATAGGCTCAAGAACAAAACCAGCTATAATCAAACATCATCCAAAACAGTCACTCTTGCAAAGTTTAGCTGTATTGCAAACCTAAGGCAAGTCTATACAGATATCACTATCCCTGCGATATGATTCATGTGCAACCCACAAAACGGTTACAGAGAACACATCACACTGTAAATGGCTTTAGAGGATTTCCACATCTTTTACAGTCCCTAGTACAGTGTCTGTGGGGATACAGTGTCAGTTACTCGTATGAAATAGAGGAGTATCAGGTACTGTATTGATGAAGCCAATTAAAACTTATAAAATTTAAAAACACTTTTTTTCATAAAAATAGGTGTTCTCTGCCTTCACTTGAGACATTATACTAGATTGTCCAACATAGATTTGATTCATCCAAACAGGAAAGATAAAATGAGAAAAAAAAGCTAATTTTTATGCATTTTTATCATAGAGTTTGTATAAATGTGCATAATTTTTTCCTATCATGCAATCCAATCAAAAGCAGATCCTTTGTAAAAAAAAAATAAAAAAAGTAATACTTCAAGTTGTAAACCTTACTGATTGCATACCTACAATAACTCAGGTTACCAGGGTTTAGGAAATTTTTTTTCATTTCATATATTGTCTCAGCTTCAGGCAATGCAATTTCAATGTTTTCATTTAACTTCATAAAAGTGAGCACGCACTTCAAACCAACTTTGAAGGCAAAGCTTACTCTTAATGGGCTTACCATGACAGTACTGTCAAACTCATCTTTTTGCTTTGCTTCAGGCTTTTTCTTCCTCTCATTTTCTGATGTTTGTAACTCCTTCTTTCCAACAGTGCTTACCAAGTTTGGCTTGTACCTCTTGTTCTGTGCCAGCTGGACAGGTGGAAGAGGTGCATGTTGACATTCTTCTTGAGTGCTCCTTCTGTCAACGATGTAAAGTTAAGACAGCAAAAGTAATCCAAAACTTAGTACAAATGCATATAACAAATAAAAAGACAGGTCCATTAGTACTACATGCAAAAAAACACTGAGTTTTTAAGAGAAATCATATGAACTAGAAATTCCGCTGAGTTTAAATTACAAACGACAATTTGTTCCAGCAAAAATTTCAAAGCACTGGTCTTCTAAAAACTTCCAACAACAGAATTAACTAACTCACTGAAGGTATTAACTTACTGACTACTTGCTGCTATAAAATCAAAGCAATTTTCATATGGTTTCTATGGTAAGGAAACTAGTATTTCTCTGCTTACATGGAATGAATCCAGGCTTTCAGATGATGAAACAGTTATAAAGTAAATGCTCATTAATGTCCTGCTTAGCATAGAAGCTACTGAAATTGTAGTATCACTAGTGTTAAACTATAAGAATGGAAATTTTGTGCTGTATTTTCATTAGACTACATTTGCCAGATGGCACAACGATTTCCTTGTAAAATTCTTTCATTGTTACAGTCAAGAATCAAAAATAACTAAGCCCTTACCCTGCAATAGTAGTAGAAATGTCATCGCGGCTAATTTCAAGGTGACAGAACTCCAGTTCACCATCCTCTGATCTTGAAAATGTTTTTGGGGACTTACTACCTGGCCTCTCAGGAACCTCCTGAGAGCAAAGTGACTTCTCCTTTCCCAAGGATTCTAGTGTGTTCAAGACTTCACATTTTCCTGCTTTCTGAAAAATGTAAACATGAGAACCAGAAAAAGCTGTAATAATAAACCAAAAGGAGACTTTATGATGTCTATGAAGTTTGGTACTTATCACTCTCTGAAAAACTCAAGAGAGTTCTTTGCCCTCTCCTAAAAAACTCCTCTGTAACTGCTAACCAATGATTTGGTAGTCTTTCCAGGACAAATACATGCTTTCTTATTTAAGACAAAATAGTTTGAAATCTATATTTCTTCTGTGCCGTCTTCCACTAATACTTTTTCTTTCTTCCCGGTCAACTCTATAATGCCACCTTGAGTCAGAAAGACATCTGGACACATAACAAGAGATTCAGTCATCTTTTTCTCCTCACATATGACCAAGTGAAAAGTACACAAATTTTAATGCAGAAAATTTAGGGTTTGAAAAATTTGTTTCAAAAATTTAACTTTGTATTTTTTAAATCAGTACTTCATTTCACAAAAACAAAAGCGCAAATATAACCAAAGGAAAAACCCAAAAGCCTTACATCTGCGTCAGGAGGGATGCTACATTCACTATCACACTGTGTCAAATTTCCTTCTCTGTTGGTATCTTTCTGTGATGCACCTTTACTGTTTACATCCAGAACTTCTTTTCTACCAGTTGTTCTTAAATTTGGCTTTGGTCTCTGGAATCGTGTCCTCCCTAGCCAAGCTGATGATACAATAGTTTTCTCTTCTTCCTTCTGAGGATAAGATTTCCTACAAAAACAAGCAAAAAGAACAATCAAAGCCATGGGACAATATGGCATACTTGTATACAGCTCTCGGAGCAATAACAGCGTTAGTGACATGAAAAAGATCCAACAAAAACACAGTGATCATCACCAAAAGCCTTTGTATCTTACAAGCAGGTAAGCAAAGGTAAATTGACTGCTACTTCCACTTCAGAGATGGAAGGTATATATAATTCTAGCATGATATATACATTTTACGAATACCTTCCTCTAATCGTGTCTAGAGCTACCCAGCAGACTTAAAGAATATCTGTGGTTGACTATTTTTTTGAGATACTTTAATAGGAAACCAGACCCTGTACTCAATTTATATAAGCACACTAGAATACACTATGGAGACCAACATGGAGAAGACAATCACAGCGTCTGAGCATTAGAAAGGTGCATTTTCTTGAAAATTAGGACAATAGCTTAAATTAACATCCAACAGCATGTAAATTTAATACCTTCAAGCTTTTTGGGTTTTGCTAGTTAAAGTCTAGTATTGTCTTGATTAAATATGTTCTTATGTATGTAAAATTTGTTTGAAATGCAGGAGTTGAATGTCAAATGGTATAATACCTAGAGATACTGGTAGCTTTGAACCATCCATTCTCTCCAGCAAAGTGAAATAACCCTACCTTGTATTGGAATTTGAAATCTGTTTCGAGACATCTGACAATCCCTTTTCACTTTCAAAGCTTTCTGCTTCTGAGGACTTTTCTTGGAAACACTGTCTTGAATATATTGAGCTCATCTCAGAATCTGCAGAAACATCTTCTAATGTCACACTGGATGGCTGAGTGTCTTCATGAACTGTTAAATCCTAAAACAAATAGAAGTTCCACTCTGTTAAGATTAAATATTTGCTCAATCTCTCTTCTAGGAGAGCAGGAGGAAAATGAGAAAGTTTTAATATTTTCTACACAAACACTAAGATTTCTCTTGCTTCTTGTGCATCCAACTAATACCAGTGTCTACAATAAAAGGAAGGTTACTTTTCTTTTTATTTTCTCTTTTAAGAGGTTAGTCTTCTGAGACAATTTTTCTTTGCATTTCTCTTTTCAGATCTGGTATCACAATACGACAAAGTGAGACATACTCCATTTCCACATAAGCTGGTTTTGACTAGGGTAAAGTTAGCTTTTTTCATAGTGTCAAGTATGGGGCTGTGTTTTGGGTTAATGCTGCACACAGGGTTGATAATACAGAGATGTTTTAGTTATTGCTGAGCAGGGTTTACATAGAGCCAAGGCCTTTTCTGCTTTTCATATTGCCAAGCTGGAGAGGAAGCTGGGGAGGCATGGAAGGATGGGAGGGGACACAGTCAGGACAGGTGATCACAAATGACCAAAGGGATATTCCATGTCCTGCTGATGTGTAGCTCACTATACAAAGTGGGGGGAATAGCTTTTGTCTTCTCAAGTAACCATTATGATGAAGGCCAGCATTCCTGGAGATAGCTGAACACCTGCCTGTTCATAGGAAGTAGTAGAAGAGCTCCTGGTTATGCTCTGCACACGAGTGTAGCTTCTGCTTTCTCTATTAAACCTTACATCCAGCACACAGGAGTTTATCTCACCCTTGTTTTCCAGTTTCCACCCTTCCAGTTCTGTCTCTAGCGCTGCTGGTGGGCCAGTGAGCAAGCAAGCTGCTACTTGGTTGCTGACTGGGGTTAAACCTGACACCATGGAAAACAGAACCCAAGTGGAAAAATGAGGAAATTTTATGACAAATTTAGTTTATTCTGAAATAATAAATAAAGCATGCAAAGGAAATCCTTACCAATTATTAGGTCTTTGTTACCAAGACTTTTACTAAGGACACAGCAAAACAGTGCGCATAGGCAACTGCTCAAGAAACTTACACTTTTGAGGCACAGATCATTGTTTTCATCTTGATCATGTTTGACACCTTTTTCAGCTTCTCCACCTTCAGTTGTCTCCTCTTCAGGATCTTTTTTATCTATCAGTTCTTTTTGCCTAGCAACAGTTCTTCCAAGATTTGGTTTTGGTCTCTGTATTCTACCTCTCTTTAGAGGTGTTTGATTCAACACAATCTGTTTGCCATCTTTTAAACCAGCTGTTTCATTACACCTAGAAAAAGAAGAGATGATCCAGGAAGTACATACCACATCTGAAAGTGGGAGGAGACTTGGAGAAGTGATTTCTTTTCCCCTCTCTTTTAAATAGTTATTAACATACACTTACTTAAAATGTATTATTAGCTTTCTGAAAAAATAAAATTGGAAGTATATCTACTGTGGACTGAGAGTTTAAGCTTAGCATGTTTGTATGTAAGTATGTTTGCCCTGTTATTTTCCTCTTCCCATTGGTAACAAGGTAGCACACTAGAGAGACCTTTTTCTGATCCATAATGGACAACCGTTTTGTATTCCTGTCTGGTCTAGAGGGAGATGGACCTAATTTAACAAAGAGTTTAAAAAATATGCAAATATTTAGAGTTTAGTGTATTCAGAAAACTGAGCATCAAGTTACAGAGCAGTTTCATGAAGGAAATAACCGAAAATATTTTTCTGGTAGATTATCACACCCACTTTATCCATCCTCTTCAACTAACTCCCTTTAAAAGAAAAGTTTGAGGCTTCGGGTTTTTTATTTCTGTTCTTGGTTTAAGTTGTTTTGGGAACTTTTTTGTGGGGCAGTATTTGGGGAAAGTTGGCTTTTTTTAGTTTTTATTTTTTACAATGTCTTCTGTAAAATGTACTATTCCTTTTACAGCTACCACTTCACTGAAGAAAAACGCAACACTTAATAAATATGTGCATTACTTTGCCCACACATTGGATTTTTTTCTCCTCTTATTTGACAACACTTAACTACTCTTTAAGAACACTTACGCCTACTGTTTAAATACTTAACCACTGAAATGGATGCATTTTAGCATTAAAAGCAAGTAGCTAAGGCTTGTTTTAGCTTTTTTACATTTATCACGACTGGCTTAGAATTTAGAAGTATCACTTTAAAAATGAAAATGCTTAATGTGTGTTTCATAAATTAATGAAGATTCGTATTTTACTCTCAATTTCTGTACTGCAGAAGTTTCTTCAAAAGCTTCTATAACTACCACACTACAAAATACTACAGAAGTGACAAGAATTATAAACTGCTGGACAGCAACAGTTATCGTCTTATTTCTCTCATACTTACTGAGACATTGTCTCCAGGATTTTGTCATCTTTTTCTGCAGCATCTTCACTGTTAACATCAGATCTATTACCTTGGTCATTATTCTGAACAGAAACAGAGTATTATGACACGAACTGTCTTACATTCATAAAGTTCAGCATCACCTAACTGACCAATTAACTGCTCATAAGAGGAGACAAAATAGATTACTTATGACACGGAAACAATTACAGGGCAAATTTCTCAGTCAGGCGCAATAAAAACTAGAGCAAACGCCTGAAGTTGCATTTGCTGCAGGACATGAAAGAGTATTGGTATCTACTATTCGCATAATAATCTCTCAACATAGCTGAGGTTACTGAGCAATACCACACTACCACTGAAAGCAGGTTAAGTGGCTAGCTCCTGGTCATAATCAGGAGTAAAAAAGTAAAGGAGAAAAAGGTAACATTACTGTTGCATCCAGCAGCTTTTAGCTAACACATTATATTCAGTTATGTTACTTTATTAATACCTTCTCCATTTCCCCCTCAGGCTGTAGATGGGATACTTTATCATTTCTTGCATCTTTTTCAGACTCTTCCTTCCTTCCAGATGCTCTTGTAACATTAGGCTTAAATCTCTGTCGATATCCTCTAATTACTGTCTTTGCAATTGCATTTTTTTCGGGTTCTCTGCACAAAGGATCCAGATCAGTTACGTTTACTCCGTAATATTCAAGCCTATCTAACCACACAACATCTTGCACAGATTCCTTTACTGGAAATGTGTTATCTTCAGAAAGATTTGCCCAAACTTACGCAAGTTGCTTCACACAAGAAACAAGCTTTGTTTAGTCTTACAATGTGTGAAAACTCAATTTATCTACGTCTTAAAAGGAGATTAATTTGTCACACAAGGGAGGAACCTAACTAGATTGCATACCACAGCTGCTTCTGCAAGCACCAGAAGCAAAGCCATTACATGGATAACTGAGGCTGGGAGGAATGCAAAGACATAGTCATCATTACCACTCCTCCCTCTCAAATTACAGGCATTGTTGGTATTTCATAAAGTGATGCTTTCATCAACTTGCCAGGAAAGAAGCACATACCTTCTACCTTAGTGCTACTTGATATCCAAAAAATGCCGAAGCCAATTTTGAAATTTATATTAAAGTTTCACATTATTACTATCTTTTTCTAAGAGAACTATATGGAATAAATTAACAATTATAGTCAATACCAGGAGACTGGAAAAGTGCTCTCAATACTTACTGAGATGCAGTATCCAAATCCCTGTTCTCTACTTCCGTGGCCTCATTTCTCTTTCTTCTACTGTCCTCTTCGGAGCACTGGAATTGAGGCAAGGAATGTTACTTTTACAAGTGTACAGATGTCCTAGTAGCAGTTCCCAAAATGTGATTTCTAAGACTGTCACTGGCCCACAGTAACCCCACTGAGCAAAACAGATGCAGCATCAAAAACATACTAAGCAATAATCCTCTTTCTGACCTTTTCACCTGCATTTGCAATAGTTGGAGAAGCTTTGGCCTCCATTTTGTCTTGTGCTGCTGTCTCCCTCCTTCCAGATGATCTCACCAAATTTGGTTTAGGTCTCTGCAAGCGCCTTCTATCTGCTGACTTTTCAGTTTTCCTTAAGGTATAAAGAAAGGTGGTACACATTATTATCAAAGAGAAACTTAAAGCCTTATATGGTTCAAGATGTACTTCAAGAGCATCACAGACTGCATAGATCAAGTATCATGGACTGCATGGACATTGCATGCAGCAAGACAATAAACAGAAAAAAGCCCCACTGCATCTTTCTGATATTAAAAGACATGCTACGAAGTTATTAAAAGAGCATCAAATAAACCTTAACAGCTTGGCTGGCTTTCAGTGGAATCTCCCTCAAAATACTTGAAGGAAGTATTTCCTGCTGTTAAATAAATAGGAATATATCTTCTCCTAGGGATTCACAATGCATGTCAGTGTGATTAATTTTACACAGAAACAATATAGATCTGTCCTATATACAATGTTTTGCATCCACTTCTCCTGTCCTCCCATCCCCTTTCAAAGCTATCTCAGTCATGGAAAACCAAACTTTTTTCAAATACCTTGTCCTACTGCCAACATCCACATCTTACTGAAGAATGGGGTATGTACATCACTCTCTTTGTGTCCTTAACCATTGCAATGGCATGTCCTGGGATTCACACACTGACACAGCCCTACATCTTATCAACAATCTTCAGATTGGGAACTACTAACTTATATTCTCCCTAGAACAAGACAAATAAAGCTTTGACAGTCTTTATCATAAGAGTGATCTGCCCTTCAAAAAGGGAAAGACAGAAGTATGAAAACCAACTTAGCATTAACTAGTAACCCATCTCTAAATCACTTTTAAAAACAGTATTATGAAATAAGAAGTCAATGATAATACAAAAATGGAAATCTTAGGCACAGACTTCTTTAAATACCATTTCTCAATGTAAGAAACAGTCACCAAAATTAACTTGATAAATGAGTACAGATAAGACATTTTGGGAGTATATTTATCTTAGTAGCTTGCAACAAGTTCTGAAGAAGAACAGTTTCCAAGTAAGAAAGAAGAAACACACCATACAAATAATGTGTACAGCTAATAAGCTCTGATGGAGAGCTTACAAATGTCAAAGAATTCAGTGAGGCCCTTCTATTAAAAAATCAAAAATCAAATTTCACAGCCAAGCTTTACCCACCATATGGCAGAACTTCTTCATTCTCTTGCTCTTGCTGGCTGTAGAAAGACTACATTTTTTTTCTCAAAGTTTAGCTAAGTCTTTCTCCCTATTCCTATCTACCATTTAGATCTTAGTTGATGCACTGCTACTCAGCAGTCAAAATTTTTACCAAAAAGCTTCACTGAATATGGAAAACAAGTTATCACTATCTCCTGACTGGCACAACCAACAATGGTCAATTGGAATTATATTCAAATTGAGTAGATACAGGTTTAGTTCAAGCACTACTGCAAAGTAAAATAATCCCACTTACGTGATTTCAGACTGTGATCCACTTTCTGATACACTCTGCTTTCCATCTGTTTTTTGTGAGTGATACGTATCTTCATTCTGAGGAAGAAAATAAATGTTGTAGAAAAGAACCAATAAACTTATTTGATCATCTACTGTAATATAAAGAAAAGCAGAAACAAGATTGCTACAGTGATTGAGAGTGGAAGAGTCTGCTAAGGTCTTCAGGTCCAACCCCCTGATCAAGTGTAGTGGGTTAACCTGGGCCAGATGCCAGGCACCCACCAAAGCTGCTCACTCCCACTTCTCTGCAGCTGGACACAGGAAAGAAAATTTAATGCAGGGTTCATGGCTGGAGATAAGGACTAGGAGAGATATCACTCACTAAATGCCATCAGAGGCAAAACAGGTTCAACTTAGAAATACAAAATGAATTTATTACTAACAAAATCAGAGCAGAATAATGAGAAGCAAAATAAACCCTTAAGAATACCTTCCCCACACCTCTCCCTCCTTCCCCAGCAGCACAAGGAGACAGGGAATGGGGATTATGGTCAGTTCATCACCCAGGGCTGCTCCCACTGCTCAGGTAGAGGAGCTGT
>WBND01000921.1:264324-278359 GCA_013398595.1 Tychaedon coryphoeus
TACTGTGTCCAGAGAGCTTCTGAATCTTGCCAAGGATAGAGACTCCACAGTCTCTCTGCACAGCCTGTGCCAGTGCTTGGTAACCCTCACAGTGAAACAGGATTTCCTGGTGCTCAGAAGGAACCTCCTGTCTTGTGCTATTTGCCCATTGTCTCTTGAACTGTCACTGGGCACCCCCGGAAAGAGCCTGGCTCTGTTCTGTTTGCACCCTTCCCTTGGGTTTTGGTGGAACTGTTGAAGAGATCCCCCTGAGCCTTCTCTCCAGCTTGAATAGTTGCAGCTCCTTCAGCTTTTTGTCACAGCAGAGTTGCTTCCAGCCCTTTAACATCTGTGTGACCCTTTGAGAGGCTGTCTCCAGCATGTCCAGGTGTCTCCTACCAGGGAGCCCACAGCTGGTCAGTCCTCCAGGTGTGGCTTCATCAGTGCTGAACAAAGGGCAGGGATCACCTCCCTCAGCCTGCTGGCAACGCTCCTCCTGCTGCAGCCCAGGTCACTCTTAGCTGTTTGTGCAGCCACAGCACCTTCCTGGTTCATGCTCAACTCGGAGATCACCAGGGCAGCCAGGTTCTTTTCTGAAAAGCTGTTTTCCGTCTGGGTGGCTTGCAGCATGCACTGGTGCCTTGGGCTGTTTCTCTCCTGGTGCAGGTCTTGGCATCTCCCCTTGCTGAACTTCCTGAGGTTCCTGTCAGCTCATTTCTTCAGCCTATGCAGTTCCCTCTATTTCTTCAGCCTATGCAGGTCCCTCTAGAGGCCTGTATTACCTTGGGGTGTCTTAGCAATTCCTTCTAGATCTGCCTACTCTGTAAACTTGATGAGATTACACCCTGCTCTAGTATCTAGGTCATTCATGGAGCAGCACCAACAACCCAACACATGTTCCACTCAAATCAGTTTTCAACACCCTGCCACTAAGCACATGCCAGAAAAATCCTGCTCCAAGGCCTAGCTGCTCATATTGCAGTCCTTCACTTTTGAATAATTAAACTGTTCAGCTGTTTAAATTGTCTATGAGGTAAGTCAGGCATGCACAGCTCTCTGAATGCATTTAGGTTAACAGACAGCCCATAAGCCCAGGAGAGTGAATTTCAGTTTTGGTAATGTTCCTAAGCCTGTTGATTGTTTTCCACCTGGTGGTGAAAACACCACAAAAACAACCAAAAAATGGCCTCGATTTACAAACCACTTTTAATGATCAAGACCAAAATCTTGAGAACAACATAAAAATATAATGATACCTTTGATTCTGTAGTTTCTACAGCTTGTGTTTCCTTGGTTCTAATATTTGAAACTGGTAACTCTGGAATCTGGCTTTCCTGTGATGTATTATCTCTAATATCTCCGGTTCTCAATTTAGCAGTTTCTAATATAACATCATTGCTATCTTCAAGGCTGAAATAAATTAAAGCATACAGGAACATTAGTGTGCTTGTAGAAAAAAAGCTATTTTGCTTACAGACAGAGGAAGTTGCACTGAAGAACAATGCAATTTTGATACTAAATAACTACCTATGTTTCAAAGAATCTCACAAAGTTTTAGTAATATTTGCAGACTGTGAGCTTTAAAACAACTTTTGTACTTTTCCACTGCAATTATAAGATGATGTTAAAATTTCATTTGATGATTCCAGACTGATTACTTTTATGAAAATAAACTTTAACATGAACAATTTATGCTAATTTTTTTTCTCTGACCTTTTGTAACTATCTACATTGAGAAAGGCAAATAACTGTCCCTTCATTTATTTCTAATGAACTATTAAAGAAAATTGAAGTTTCTGGGAATCTGTATAAAATAACAAACAATTACAATACAGCTAAATACAACAAAGTAACACACAAAATTCTGAAGCAGTATCATAACGAATTTTTAGATTTACCACTTTCACTTATAACAAGTTTAACAAACAAGTATACACTTTCTTTTTAGTAAAGGTATGCCCAAAACTGAACTCAAAAGCTTGCCTTTCACCCAGATTCTGCATAAATAAAATTGAAGCAACATTCTTTTTTCACACGAATAATTTTACTACAGATAAGAATTCCAAGCATAGAGCAACTCAACTTACTGACATTATCAAGCAGTGCTTCAAGAGAAATACTAGAAGTTAGGATAAACAATGGTCTCTCTAAACACCCTTTAAAAATCAAATAACTCCTGGAAGTGACTTCTGTAATTACGTACATTAATTTTGCAAGGGCAGCTCACTAGGGCAAAGAATATTTTGAGTATGTAAGTTATAAACAGCTTACTAAATCCCAGGGCAGTTCTCAGAAACCTGCACTTTCTGTGGCAGTTAAATGGTGGTAATCATGAAAAAATAAAACCAATATTAAAACTTTAAACTATGTTTTTGTTTTGCTTAAGCTTTCCATTATAAACATTACCTGCATAAACTGACACCACCCTCTCTTTCCATTTGGTCATTCAATGGTGAACAGGACTCTGATCTCTCTTCCTCTGTTACAGCAGTCGCACTTTGTTTTCCGTCAACAGCACAATCTGCTTCTTCTCCACAGGTAGTATGACCATCACTGCTTGCATGTATCACTTTTTTCCCTGATAATTAATAAGAATTAAATTAGTTTGGACATTCTGGGAAATATTTTAGAATTCCTGTAACCAAATCCTAGATTCAGTGAAGAAGAGTTATTATAAGCCTAGAAGTCCCATTTGAAAAAATCTAAGTATTAAGGGAACTGTTCTCATCTAAAACAAAATATGTTTAGATTTACAATGAAAGCTGATTTTAAAAGACATTTTTCCACTACCTCCTACAAGGCAGATCATCAATATAAATCAAAGACCAAATTTTGACTTTTAAGATTGCAATGACTTTATATAAAATTTCTATTTGACATTTAAAAGTGAGCATTTTTGTCTCTTACTTTTATTAGAGGACTTCCCTTCTTCAGCAGTTTTTGAAGGAACAGGCATTTCTTCTGGAATATTCTCCACTTCCTGTTCAAGATCATCTTTTCTCTTCCTCTTTCTCTTCTTTTTTGCTAATGCTGGCTCTGATGCAACCTGTTCTTCTGCCTGTTCAGAAATGCCCAAAGATTCCTCATTTTCTTTCTCAGCTGTTACACCCTCTGCTTCTGTTTCTGCATCAGAAATTCCGGCTTCCTGAAGTTCATCTTGATCATTAGCAGCTTCTCTGCTGGCAGTTTTTGCTGTTGAGACAATATGGTTCTTGGTAAATGGACTGGTGGAGTAGTAGGAGCCACAAACAGCAAAGGCAACTCTACTAAAAACATTTGTGTATTCATGTATCACTGCCAATACATTGCCAGGTGTATGAGCAGGACTGGGGAGCATCAGTCATTGACTTGCCAGAAAAGCTCCAGCACAGATTCACTTCAGCATTTAATACAACACACATTCTGTACATGGGACAACACTTCACCAGGGGAAAGTCAATACAGGATGTAAAGCAAATTTAGTAAATGCTATTGTGCCTGTGCTCTTTCGCAGTTAATACAGTTACATTTGCATTCAGGGAAAACAGGCATTGCTACTCCTACAAAGAATTTTTGTATGTCTGCAGAAATAGGTGATGATGGTTACAGAATGTAAGCCATGCAAAAGTAATTTTTCATCAAGAAATGTGTAAGAGTTGGTGATTCTAGCTTACATAAGAAAGCCAAAATATTATCTAGCTAATAATTAACAAGTTATTTTCTGGGTTTAATGAGTTTCTAAAATTTCCTTCCCCCCTATTTTAAGGACATTTTGTCTTGATCCTGTATTTAACCACCAAGAACCTTTCCTTTCCTTTTTATTCACCTTAAACGAACTTGTTTCCCTGTAATTAAGAAGTCCAAAATGCAAAAGAAGTAGAAAAGCATACTCACATTACTTTACGCATAACATAATCTTTAGTCTACCACTAAAATGTAGAAACAAGATTTCTTTACATGGTTTTAAGTCCTAATACATGCGATATTTTACTTAATGAAATCCAAAACCAAGGCTACAGAAAAGCAGCAACTACTTCAATTTTAAGAGATGTTGTTTCCTAGCTAGCATCCCCTTTAAAAGATGTTCACTTGTTTGTTTCACAATACCACTTACAAAAGGATGGGTCCTTGTGGAACAAACAATTAGCAAGAAATGCACAAAATGGCATCAGTATAACTGTTTTTAATAAAAATGCATCTGTCAATGGTCCTTCCCCAGGTACTGAGGTAGTAAGACACAGTGGTGATCAGCAGTAATTAAACATAATCTTTATATTGAACAGACCAGAAAGATAAAACAACTTTTACATGATTCTCTGAAAAGAATCATACTCCTCAGACTAAGGAAGTTAAACTACCATTAAAGGAGAAACAGAACCCTTAAAAGAAGAGGATTTTAAATGCAAGAAAACTTTCAACACAGAAGAGTTTGCTAAAAATATGATTTTGGCTCAAAAATTCTACAAGTGAATTGATTAGCAACTCATGGAGATACTTACCAACTGGTAATTAGAATATCAGCACTTCAGATAGTAATACCATGGTATCATGTTTTTTGCTCTGTTACTAATTGTTACCACCTGCACGTCAATAAACTACTCCTGAAAAAGTTACATTATCAAGCTAAGATTTTCTTGTCATGTCCACAACAGGGAAGGAAAATGTAATGCCCTATGTGATTTTTCCTCTGCTAGCAACACATTACTGACCACTGCTCTGCTATCTCAAGCACTCTTTTAAAGTACCTTTTGACTTCTGTGGCCTTGGAGACTTTTTTTCTTTTGGCTTCTGGCTTTTAACGGTCTTTTGCTTCCTCTTTCCCTCATCTGCTAAGACCTTCTCAAGCAGCTGGGCAAAGAATTCAAAATCAAAGGGTCGTTTTTCTTCTATCAGATTAAAGCAAAGAAAAAGAACAGATTTCAAAGCTGATTATTTTTCTTGAGTTTCATCTTTGATAAAATAATCAGTGACATATGATATAATATTAAAAAGCAAAGGTTATATACATTTAAACAGAGAGTTCTTGAAAGTATTTTCTGTATCACTTGAGCAGGGGCTGAAGTCGACATGAAGTTGACCGGATTATGGTAGTTAGGTTTTAAAAAACAAGCTATAAAACTAAGTAGTTCAGAAAACTTAAGAACTGACAAATACATAAACTGTATCATAGTACTAAATAATGTATTAACATGCTGCTGTAGGACATATGTACCTCATTCAACTAACTAAGAAAGTCTTCAAGGAGTCTCAAAGCAGTTTACAATAAATAACTGTGCTAGAAAATTCCCATGAATAAGAAGAATTATCATCAACTGAATTTACAGGAGAAAGTTTATATTAATCTCATTTAGCAGACATCTAGAAGAGATAGAAAACAAACCTGGAGATTGTTATTGTGAACTATGCTTGTTATGATAACCTAAGATTTCACAGCTTCTGGATTCATCTATGAGCAAAAACTTTCTTCTAAGTAATTCAGACAAGGCAAAGCACAGAAATTACCATGAAAATAGATGGCTACCATTTAGTGACTCATTATAAGGTAGGGAATATTTACTTACTGAAAGCTTTGTCTATTCTCCATCCATTAGCTTTTTCCTCACGTTTGAACTTGTTCTAAAAGCAAATGCACAGCTGTGTTTGTCATTAAGCAAGAAATGCAACAATATGTTGTACAAAATGGCAGCTCAAGCTAAGCCTTCATTGTAATAAATCAACCAAACTTGTTGAAATTCACATGCATATCCACACAAGTTTGCAATTAATTTTAAAATATAAAATCTGTTACCATAGCTATCACCAGCTACACTTTTATTATTTTCTATCCCTTTTCCTGACTTTCAATCTGAGCAAGGTTTGAAATATCAAAGATTTTCCCAGCTGTGTACAACAAAAGAAATAACACAGAAGCCCCTCACCAAAGCCATTTAGGCATATCAGCATTCTACAACCAAAACAGTCTGTTCAAGTATGCTACATTCACTAGATACATTGATTGAAGTTCAACCAGTATTTTAATGTTTCAGATACTTACAACCTCTTGAAACAGGTACCAGAAAACAAGCACTACTGTGGAGAAAATTCTCACCAAAATTATCAACACTATTAGAGGAAGAACAGGAATGCAAATAAGAAAAGGAAAAGTAAAACCAGGTGTTCAGTTTCTTTATTGAGTGCTTTAATTTTTACCTTAATTTCTGCTCTGGCTCTATGAGGAAACAGCCGCCCAATCAAGGAGAAGTCTGTTCCTACCATACTGATAGCTAAAAAGAACATGTCTGTTTCTAGAAGGGAAAAGAAAGAAAAAATTACACACCCTTAAATATTTACTAAAACATCCTTCTTGCTACCAGAAATAAGAACACCTTGCAACCTTAATGTGATAAGATCAGTAACTTTGAGGTTGTCTACTGTAGCTGCAAGTCCAGATTAGTATATATGGAGTATATGTTTGTTATTTTACTTTGGCCCCTCTATCAACATTTGCTGAATGAACTATCAACAGAAAGGACTGTCTAATCTACTAGAAAACTTCAGAATGTGAAGAGTGCCTTCTAAAGCTAGTAAATCAAAGCTCACCAATCCCAAATTGTCCATGTCCGTTTTTACTATGAACACAAGCACAAACAGAAATCAGAAAAACATCATGTAAATCTACTGTCTCCACTATTAACAAGAAAAGAGTGCATCCCAAAGAGAGCACAGTGAATTCTGAAGCTAATTTTTCCATCTACAGCGGCAAGAAGTTATTTCCAATTGTAAAAAGTCTTGCACAGTTTTGTAAGCCTAGAGATAACAGTCAATTCATAACAGGAGTAATGAAGAACCCAACTCAGCCACTCATAAGAACTTACACTGAAATCAATCAACACAGAGATACCTTACACAATCTATTCCTGCCCATGCTGGAATAACCTAGTTTAAGTACCATATAGAACCCAAATATCTGTAAACCAGAATCCAAAATTATGCTCCTGATAAAGCAGATTAGCATTTCCTCAGAATCTGAACATACATGGCAGGGAAAAAAGCACAGGTAGCCTACATATTAAAAGACACTGAATTTTAAAAAAATCAGTTTCACAGTAAATGCCACATCTCTGCCTGTTTTAAGAGTGTGGAGGCTTGAGATGACATGAGGTGACAAGTAAGTAGATCTACTTACTCCACTGGGGATGAAAACTGTCAAATATAAAGCATAGGTGAAAACTAGGACTTTTCTGCAGATTCAGAACTTGAAACCAAAAATATACTCACCTTTATTTGACCATGGTTTTGTGTAAAAACTTTTCCTGAAGCTAGAATATGTAGTTGTAGAGCCACGCTCAAAGATGGGATCATTTTCCTCTACAACACATGGACCTTTTGTTCTCAGAACTTCTACCGTTAAGCTGGGAAAGAAAACACACAAGAAGACTCACTTCAAAATATTGCTAAGAAAACACACAGTAGACGTTTATAAGACAGCTATTCAATTTTTTTCCACAAATTAGCATTTCTACTATGTAATAATTTTAATAATTACACTAGCATGTACTTTAATGGGAGAACGTACCAAGAACACACTACCCTATTTACCCCCATGAGTAAATTTCCTTTTCCTGTTTTATAAGATATAATACAGATAGACATAATTATCTTTAAAAAAAAAATTAATTTAACATTTGAGAAATATATTTTGTAAAATCATTAGAACTTCTCAATATCTTTCTACATTACTTTCAAATTATTTTACTGGGCCCTCTTTATCCTTAAATCTTGGCCTAAATCTTGTGTTAGTACCTTTGGGGAACTCAGAAATTTAATAATCTACTTTTTAAACATCATACTCTAAGCAAAGTTACTAAAAACACTGACAGAAGAATAAAGAAGCAACAGGCAAGATACAGAGCTGGAGAAAATTGCACTGATAACCAAAATAACAGTAGGCAGACACATGCTAACTATGAGAAGCAAAAAAGTCAGCTAAACAGAAGACATTTGGAACTTTGACAAATCTTCATGTTCATTCACAGGAAAAAAATATGTAATCTTCCTCTCTACCTCCTTCCCCAACAACACTTCTCATAAAGTATGCCACTACAGAGATGCAGATTACTGCTGCTCGTATTCTGCCACATCCTTGCACTGTTTCCTAAGTCAGTGTAGCTCAACTCCCAAACATAAATATACTCATACTTGTCTCAGTGCAAAGTATTCCTCTATTTACAATCTGAGCCACAGTGCAGTACAGTCCACATGAGTCAGGCACAGAATTTGTCACCTTTCTTCATCCAGAATGATTGAACCATCTTCCGCTACTTTCACACGAGGAACGAGAAGTGGGCCATCCTGACTCTCTTCCCCATTCTCTTCTTCTTCCTCCTCCTCTTCTTCATGATCACGAGTACTTTTCTCCTCCTGTCTGCAATTTTTAAGATAGCAAGCAAAAATATTAAGTGTTTTGAATTGCTGCAAAGTATGTCAGACACTCAACAATTTGATGAACCACCCAGCAAGGCAACACATCAAGAAACATGTGAACTTTGAAACCTGCTTTTCACTCTACTGTAAAATGGAAATATGCAAAACTTAATGTTGAAAGCAAAACGTTTTTTAACCACCCTACCTGCCCAAACTACTATTTTTATAAATTAGGCCATGATATTGAAACAGTCAAGACATGTATCTACACTGTATTATCATAGAAATGCAGAGTTTTTTACACCAGAAAACTTTTTGACCATACTTCACTATCAAGACTTACTCTTTCATCTGACTCAGTGAAGAATTTTTTTCTGTTCTCCTTTCTTCTACCAATGAAGACCTAGAATATCACAAAAAACTAGAGATGATTGTTTGTACAGACACGTTTCTGCTTTCTTCCATGAAACTGGCTTTTAATGAGCAATAGACAAAGAAACACAAAGCTTTTTTTATTCAATTCTTTGTATCACATCTAGATTGAACTACACAACCACCAATGTTTAGTAAATTTTGCCTTGTTTTTGTATGAGCAAGGACAAAAAAAGTATCTCAAGCAGAAATCCATTGTTAGGATAAACAGAATATGAAAGCATCTTGCTTTTTACCTCCTACGGGACTATTCAGTGAAAAAGAAAAATAAGGGAAGTGATAAATAAAACAAAATGCACAAGCACACAAACATTAACAAGCAGGTGATAAGAGACACCATCAGAAGACTCATCTACTACTGAAAGAACAGGACTTGGATAATTGTACTTCTATTCATGTGATCGCTTGTGATAGCTGCTGGGAGAAGGCCCTGCTCTGCTCTGTGGCAGCCTGTGCAGCCCACTGCATTACTGTTCCCTGCATGCACCTCAGCCTTGCTACTGGTGAAACATGTCAGTGGTGCAGCAGTAGCTACCCTCAAAGGTCTTGCAGTGCATTTTGCACTTCAGCACCTAGCAGGGGAAATGCTTAGCTTCCTGAGTCCATTTGATCTAGTGGGCAATTATAACAACTCTAACAGCCACAACTAAAAATTTCACAGCAAGCAGCTGGAAAAAATAATACAATACTACTATTCTGTATTTCTGTAGAGATAAATCAACACTAGGGACAGGTTCATGTTTGTGTATTTCAACAAGTACACAAAGCTCCATTTTCACTTCTGTACTGTAATTAAGCAGATGTGAAAACTAGAAGCCAGTCTAGAAGCTTTGATTACCATTGCAACAATACTGTATCTGTGCTAAAACTCTATATTTAATATTATAGAGGTTGAAAAATAATTTAACCTAAGGAGAGAGAAAAGAAGTCATACTTACTTCATAGGATTGTTTTCTGGCAGATAGTATATTAAGTCTCTCATGGTCATTTTAGAACGATCTGGTGGAGAACGTCCTTCGATTACTGGAGGCCTGTGTTTCAACTTCTTCCATACAAACCAAAATGAAATAAAACAAAACAAAAAACACTTAGATTTACCCTGAAAGTATTTAATATCTCACAAATTATTATTACTTTTGTTTGTTTACAAAGTACCCATTAATGGAATTTTGCTGTTCACACATGCACACATATACCACTCCCAAGAACCAAAACAAGATTATCTTAAAAGTGCTCCTTTCTCACAGAGGGCATTATAGACCCTTAAGCCACTTACCCTTTCAGAAGCATTCAATACCTGGCACAAATAAATTAAAAGTTCTTCAAAAGTTTAGAACTTTGACAATGATCAACTCAAAAAAATATTATCCCTAATCCAAGATTCTTGCAGCATACTTCCCTGCTGTATTAGAAATCATGAAACTTTCAAAATTAGAATGTTGACTATAAAACCAGGTGTCATGTCAAAAAGTCTTGTGGCTAATCAAATAAAAATATAGGCAATTCCTTGTAAAATCTGTATTATTAGGGAACAAAGTACTGCTACTGCTTATGAACAGAATAAACACATAGAGAGCTATGAGGTATGACAGACTTCTAGCAGTAAGTAGCTGACGAACATCAGAAAACACGACAGCAATAAGACAATGTGTGCAGGGTGAATCACTGGGTGTCCTTCTCTTCACAGATAAGCATTGCTCAACAAAGAGGCCTTACCATCCGTTCCTTCTTCAGTTCTTCTTTGAGCATTTCTCTTAATTTCTGAGCTTTGAGGATCCTTTCCCGGTCAGAACATGTTCGTTTGACTTTCTCAGGAGAAGGTTTCACAGGTAGCTTTTCCTCCTGTGTTCGTGATCTTTCCTGTGTTGGCCTCTCCTTGAGAGGAGAGGGTACATTCTTCTGCAAGCTATCATCATTTTTTGGAGCAGCTACACCAACAGTTTGCTCTTTGTTCACAGACTTTTTCAGCGGTGAAAACTGTGGCACTTGTGGCACAGGTGTTTTCTTCTCAGGAAGCATGGGAGACTTTACAGAGCTTTCAACATTACTCTTTTCTGATGGGGAGGGATCCTTCTGAAGTGAAGCACTGCCATCAGAAGTCTGTGATGGTCGCCTCTGTGGTTTTGGTGCAGAACGCTGAGCAGACGATGGTCCAGCTCTGGGCTTGACAAGATTTGGCATGGTGGAGATACGTTTTCTTCTCTGGGTAAGCATCTCTGCAGGCTTACTAGCTTCCTCAGCGCCACTTGTATTATTCACCTTGTCATCACTGGAAAATTTAAGAGAGTACTCTGAAGGTCTTTGCAGTGATAGATTTGCTACTTTTACTTTCAAGGTGTGTTTATGGGTCAATCAATATAACCACTAGGCTATGGGAAAACGGTTATACGCAAGAAACGATGCTAGGACCAACCTGTAGGTGGTACTTCCTCATAAAATAAGAACAGGTGTATGTATTATTTTCTAATACTAATCATTGATCAACAAGATTGTAACAGTAACACATTCCCACACTCCACCTCCTCTTTTAGAAGGCTCTCTCCTTTCAGCTGAAAATACCAGTATCATAAAGCTTTATAAAAAATTACCCATGTAACATAGGTAACATATTAAAAACACTTTAACAAATCTGTATGTAACAGTGGTTTAATGACTTTTATTACACTAAAAGTGAACATTCCTCTTACACATTTGCGAGATGATACGTAAACTGTGGCTCCCAGAGAAACTTCAGCAGTCAAACTGCTGCTCACACTTAACTCAGCTTCCCTAGAAAACATTTTATGTTAGTACTTTTTCTATCGGTTATGCAGAAATAATTTTCAAAGTGCAAGTAAAATTGCCAACCATTATGATCATCCAAATCTGCTGACTCCACCAGTACTCAGCTTTATGGCTGTTGCTCATAGCAAGACTGCAGTATAATTACAACTGAGTCATAAAGAGAGTTTTTTTAATTTTATGTTGGAACTATGCCCTGTTTCTGAATGTAAGGACAACCACACCCATTCTCTTTTTAAAAATGGTCAGAAGTAAATGCTTTCCAAGAAACATAAAAAAGTATAAATACACAGTAAAATTTTTCAAAATTGTGTCCATGACTGTCTGTGATTCAGGCAAACGCTGCAGATGATGTGTTAGCATTTTGCAGCCTCTGTTAAATGGCTGAATCAATTGGTTCCCATTGTGAGTTCATACACGTTTTTAGTACAGAAACCCCTGGGCAAAGAGTTTAGAGGGCTTATTACATGGTGCCTATTTTTGTGTTTTGACCAAGATCCTTCCAAATTCCACTGAACACCCACTGTCCTTTGTACAGCAGGAGACAGTGGAAAAGTAATTCTTCATCCATCTTCTTCATACTACCTGTGTTATGTGGAGTTTTTAAACAGAGTGCAACACAGGATTTCTGAATGGTTAAATACAATTTAAAAGAAAATGTATTAAAAAATTAGAATCCTCTTACACTTATAAAATTTTCACTTTCCTGATAATTAACAAAACTTATTCAGTATATAGAAAACAAAAAAGTATAAAGTGTCTGATACTACAGACACAGACTTGAGCAGCTGTGAGTGAAGAGATCAGTGTCTGCCCCTCCACTTCCCCTCATGAAGAAGTTTCAGGCTGCAATGTGGCCTCCCCTCAATCTCCTCCAGGCTGAACAGACCAAGTGACCTCAGTCACTCCCCATACAGCTTCACCTCAAGGCCCTTCACCATCTTTGCTGCCTCCCTCTGGGTGCTGTCTAACAGCTCAATGTCTTCCTTATTCTGTGTCACCCAGACCTGCCCCCAGCACTGGAGGTGAGGCTGCCCCAGCTCAGAGCAGAGCAGGACAATCCCCTCCCTTGCCCAGCTGTGATGCTGTGCCTGATGAACCCCAGGACAGGGTTGGCCCTCCTGGCTGCCAGGGCACTGCTGGCTCATGTTCAACTTGCCACTGACCAAGACCCCCTAGTCATTTTCCTCCAGTTTCTTGTTCGCCAGCCTGTCCATACACTCAGGGTTGCCCCACCTCAGCAGCAGAATCTGGCACTTTCCGTTTTTGAACTTCATATGGCTGGTGTTTCCCCAGCCCTCTAATTTGTTGAGGTCTCTCTGCAGGGCCTCCCTGTCCCCAAGAGAGTCAACAGGTTAATATACCTTTTTCAATTACTTAATACATCTTTGAATCCTGTGTCTAGATCATTCATTTATGAAGATGCTGAAGAGCACAGGGCTGAGGCTGGAGCCCTGTGGAACCCCACCAGTGACAGGCCACCAGTCTGACGTCATCCATTCACTGTAACCCTCTGTACCTAATCCGTGAGCCAGCTGCTCACCCATCCTATTATGTGTTTATCCAGGTGTGTGCTGGATGTTTTGTCCAGGAGGAAGGATACTCTGAGAGGCAGTCTCAAAGGTTTTACTGAAATCCAAAAAGACTACACAAACTGGCTTCCTTTGGCCAGCTAGGTGGGCTACCCTGTCAGAAGTCGTAAGGCAAAGGCCTATTTTTAGGCCACGAGAATAGATCAGAGTGCCTTTCAGAGCTGCACCAAAATCTAGTTTTGAAACTCAAAATTATATTACTCTGATATATTGTTATATATATCAGGTATATATAATCACTTGCTAAATTACAAACACAGAAATCTTTAACAAATCTTTTGAAATAGCAACAGTAGCACCTAAGAGAAAAATAGTAAAAATTTTTTTCATTAAAAAAAAATCAAATAACGAAAGATTCAGTAAGGTGATCCCTGTAACATAAAAATTTTATAAATACAACTTCAAATAATGACATCCTTGAGGCACAATGCAAAACAAGTAAAGATGTAAGATACAAGTTGAATAAAAGGCAGCATGGGTTTCCTAAAGACATGCCATGCCAACTAGTCTGAGACCTGAATTTCCAGCCACCAAAACAGAAGACTCTAACACTATTTCATCATACTGTCATATGGGACAAGCTTCAATTAAATGAATAGAGGTATTTATGAAAACTCAAACCCAACTATACAAAAGAAGTGTGAATATAGTTCTGAAGAACAATTATCAGATTGAGGAAATATCCTGAAATGCTGATCTGTACTGCCTTTGGTGGGCAGTAGCTCACATGGCGATGTTACAGATTTGTGAAACAATATCACTGATAGCACACCCATGTTTCCAGCTAACCCTGAGCCATGATTATGCAGCACCAGGGTCTTTTCTCACATGGCCGCATGGCTGACCACACTGGGGACAGGTAAAAAGCT
>WBND01000921.1:290628-302955 GCA_013398595.1 Tychaedon coryphoeus
TCTGAACCTTCAGAGAAGCAGGAGCAGCGCCTCGTGATAAAGAGAAAAAACCATAAAAAGAACAGAAATAGGAAAAAGACCAATACAGCGCCTTTGAAACAGGTCGTCTCAATTGTAAATGCCGGTGGTGCTCGTACTGCGTGTTATACTTTTGTACTCAAAAGTAGCTGCTTCATCACCTTGAGCGTAACATTTTGGGGTGGTGGTGTGATAACATTATAGACTTTATTTTTACGTTACATAGAGAAATTTCAGTAAGTGCAAAGGAAACACTGTAGAGGGGATCCGTATTTCTGGACAAAAAGCAGTTTAAGAAAAGGCACCTTCTGTCTAGCCGTTGGTGTAGGTGTTTACACGCTTCTCTTGCTTCTCTTGCAGTGGAAGGTTGGTGACAGCTGCAGTGCTGTTTGGTCTGAGGATGGTAATTTGTATCTAGCAACTATTGCCTCCATCAACCAGAAGCGAGGCACATGTGTTGTCACTTACACGGGATACGGAAATCAGGAGGAGCAGAACCTGTCTGATCTACTTCCTCCAGCCAGCGATGAAACAGTAAATGAGATGGGGCATTCTGGGGAGGTGAGGGACTCTTTCATTCTTCTGTAAACAAATGGGAAAGCTGGAGAATAAACTTTTAGTATGTCTGGTGGCACTGTTGGTGTTCAGAGTGAGAAGCAGTGCACAATTCTATTATAAACAGACACAAGTTGATGGAGGGAATGAAAGCATCCCTTTACTTCTTGAACTCAGCATGGTAGAAAGGGAAGGGACAAGAAATTCATTAGTGAAAGATAACATAGCTAAAATGGTAAGCAGATAAAGTTATTCCTGAGTAGGACTGGGAGGGCTAGAGAGAGGGAAGGGTGTGAATGGAACTTTCCAAGCTTTTTCACACTAAAATTGCTCGCTGTAAACTCTTGTTTAGTGCATGTCATAAAAATGTCTTTGTCTTCTAGAATGACAATGAGACTCCATATTCAACAGATGAAAGTGAAAAATCTTCCCAGTCACCCCGAAACAAAAACAACTGCACAAAAGCAAGATTTTCCCCTCAAAACTTGAGATTTCCCACACCACCACCACCACCAGCCCCAGGCCTAGGAAAAGTAAGCTCAGTCTTAATTGAAATAAGTAATGTGCCATTGTTAAGCCTGGTATGATTGTGAATCCTGAGACAATATGATGATATTTATCATTGTCTGGAATTCAGTTAGCAGCATTTTGGGAATGAATGTACAGATATGCATGTCAGTGTCTGTTGGTCCGCTGTTTTGTAATAAGCTGGCCACAGTATAGTCCTTCTGCAGTGCTGCTGTCTAGTGAGGAGAACCTTAGCTAACACTCGCTTTCCAATTGTCTTCTAACTAAGAGGCTAACTAAGAGGCATGTTGTTCCCTGGATTCTGGTGATGTGATTAATGGCAGTGCTGTTGATGTTTTAAGATTTTGGTATGTTTCCCTTCACAGGATGTTGAAGGTATTAAAGGTGATGTTCACATGTCATAGTGCCTCTCAGCTGTAGCTGCTCTCTTGAATTAGGAGTGAATGGGGCATTGATACACCCTTCAGTTTTCCTATTGTGTAGGAATCTAAGTAGTAATGCAGTTGTTTTCTAAAACACGGCATTATGTTCTCTAAATATTACTGTTCATGCAAGATTTCTTTATAAGGTTTTATTTAATCCTTTTTTTTTCTTTTGTATCAGTAGATTTGTATCTAGATCTTTATTTAAGGACATTCACTTGCATAATGAAATTTAGTCAAATTCTGCATCTGCACAGGAGCAGAGGAATTACCTGTTTACCTTTGTGAATATTTGATCTGTTTCTTCCTGTTGAGAGTGTTATTACCATTGACTTCCACTTAGGAAAACCTTTTTAAAATGCTTATTTTAACCAGAGCCTTATTTCAGTAGTGTTTACCTCAGTGACATGTGTAATCTTAAGGTGTACTGCTCAGGTTATGGAATGTGCCTCAGAAGTAGCTACTGTCTGTATTTTCATTAAATTGCTGGGATGTGTTGGCTGTTGTTGAAAGCATGTGAGTTGTTTCACATAATTCTCTTAAGTAAAATCCTAATACCCCAAATTCCCTTTTAATTTGTACTGTTCTACTTTTTTTTTTTCCATGTAGTCTGGATCAAAATTCAAGGTACCTCCATCATTTTTATCTTGCTGGCCTCCACCCTTCCCAGCAGGACCACCAGTAAGTTACAGAAGAATGGGGAAGATGTGTATTGGTGATCTCAGGTTTTCTCTCTGAATGTGCTCACTGCCTGTGTTTTTAGAACACATTTTTTTTCTCTATACCTGTATTTTTCACGTATTTGTTAGCACATTCAGTTGCAAATACTTTGATAATCTAACATACAAGGTCTGATTTGCACTCATTTCTGTGACAGTGAAGCTGTTGGTAAGAATATCAAGGGATAAATTATTTGAAGAAACTACACTTTATATTAACAGCATTTCACTGAAGAAGCTAGTATTTTTCCCTAGTAACACTTTTTGTGTACAGGTAAGCTACCGGGCTCTTGTTTTTCCTAGGCTTTGGAAATTACATGTGTTCAGAAAACATCTTTGACTCCCTTTCAGAAAACAAATGGAGGATATGTTTATATTTTTCAGTTTCATGTTTTAACCTTTTAAAATTAGAATTTTAGTATAATAAAATTCTAATAGAATAATATAATTTAATCTGGGAAACACCCTGTTAAAACAGGCATTCCCTTTGTGATTTCTTAGTTGATTCCTCCTCCGCCGCCCATGATGCCAGATGCTGAGGACGACGAAGCATTGGGGAGCATGTTGATAGCCTGGTACATGAGTGGTTACCACACTGGATATTACCTGGTATGTGCTGCTGTGATTTTGAAGTGTCTTGGTATTTGCACTGCTGCTGGTGCTCTTGTTTGCAGCAAGAAGCCATACAGGGAGAGCTGCTTATTCTGATTTACAATTGCCATGTTTAAGGGTGTTTTGCATTGTATAAGTACTGTCATTGAATAGAATTCACGTGAGCCAGCATATATATATGTATGTGTATGTATACACATACACATATATATATATCTATATCTATACACACACACACACACACATCTGTGTATATATATGTATATATTTAGTTGATGTTTTAGTACTTTGTTCAACTGGAGGGTCCTATCAGATACTTTTATAGCCACTGTTTTACAGCCATTCTAAAACAACCAATTCTGTCTTTGTAAACAGGGGGAGTAAATATATTTATTTTTTGATAGTATTCTATGTATTTTCTTTCAGTATGAGTGGTAGTATCACATTTAAGATCAGATTTGGCACTTTTGCAGAGATGGTTCATCAGTAATTGTTTCATGTCATTGTGAAGGTCCAATATGAACTGTCAGTATAGTTGTGCTGTGACTGAAAATCTGTGACTCGTACTATTGATTCGTATTTTCATCTGTGTGCTTACAAAGAAAGAAAATGATGTGCTGAACTCTTTGCATTGAGGAAGTTGGAAAGGGAAGATTTGGTGCTTCAGATTATATATAATTGTGGATTGCTTTAATTTACTTTCAATTGAATAAGAAGCATATATTTGAAATTATTTTGTACAGCCTCTGATTATAAAGAAAACGTGTAGTTTGGCTTTTATTGTTTTTAAACTGCCCATTCTGATTTCCAAAGAAAGTTTAAAACTGTTTGTTATTTGTAGAGGACTGAAAAAGGTTGTCCAGAAATGTTTTTGTTCTGTGACTAAAGATTTTATTTGCATGTTGGCAAAACCAAGATTTTACTAAATTATATCCTGTAGGGTTTAAAACAAAGGCGAATGGAAGCAGCGCTGGAGAGACAAACACATGCAAAGTAACCGGATATCCACCATTGTTCTGAAGGATTGTAAGTATTGCAGCTTTGTGGTAAATGAAGATACAGTCAAGTTTTGAATTCCCTTCAAAAACCTCTTGGCTTTGGGACTTCGATCCACTCTTACAGCTCTCTGTAAAGACTACTTCTGCCAGTAGTAATCCCTTCTTTGCTTAGCAGCTGTGGAATTGTATTTTTGTGGCTAGAATGACGGAAAGTATTAATTGCTGTGATGAGAGTTTGAAATGCAGCATATGTCTACATCAGGATTAACAGTGCAGCTTATTTGAATTATTAATGGTTCATATTGGGTTGTTTTGAGAACAAAAGGTTGTAAGTGAAATGCAGTTTGGGATGGTAGGTTGTAGCTAAACTTTGTTTTCAGAACAAATTCAGTTTGGTAATGTTGAGCAGTTCTGTTCTCAATACTTCAGTACCTATGCTTTTATTTTAAATGCTTTGTCCAGAACTCTCCAGTGTATTGTTCACTTCCTTGTAAAACAAAACTATCTTCTCCTCGGGAATTGTTTTCTGATTTTCTGTGACAACAAGTAATTTCTGTGTAATTGAGTAATTCTTTGTGTGTTTAAAACCAAAAAGCTCTTTTATACTAATTTTTGGTTCTTTTTTGAAGCCAGATACAGATCTTTTCCACTGAGAAGTGTATATCACGTATTCATTGGGGATTGTGAAGAACTGAATTTTATCAAGACAATTAGTCCTAACATTTTCTTAACACTGAGCTGTCCCTATTAACAAATAAATAACCTCAAGCTAGTAATTAAAAGTGCATCGAAATGAACTATTTCTTAAAGACTTCTAGTCAAATGTATTTCAAAAGCACTCAACAACAAAATACTTCCCTGAGGCAATTTCAAGTCTTCTTACCATTATAGATTTAACTCTTTTGACCCCATGTGATAGATTTCATTTCTCTCTCAACATGTCTTGCATTCCTCAGACTTTCTGTCTGAATGGCAGCACCAGAACGATTCAGTATGGTATCTTCTTTTAGGAGAGAGCTATGGCAGCAATGTGTCTTAGAGTGGCCACTGGTGGCACTGACATGGGAAACAGTGCACTGTCATAGTAGGAGGGACATCTTCCAGGTCTGATTAGAGTCATGAAATATGACAGCTGGTTTCAGGAAGGCTATTGTCTTGTTTCAAATGTGTGAATAAAGTTCTACTTCTTAAGCTTTGAGTTTGGGGATGTAATTTGTTTTGGGGTGGTTTTTATTTTGAGCTTCCACAGGCATCTCTTGGTTGGATGAATGGTTGAAATACAGCAGAAAGCCTTGGTGTGTTGCCTTTTTCTAAGTACCATTACTGAAAGCAAATTAGGGAAAGCATGCAGAAAAGTAAGTATGGACATAGGTTTCAGCTCTTACAATGCAGGGCTGAATTTTACTCTACTCTTAATAGAGGATGTAGCCACAAAACTAGACAGTAATTTAGTTAATGCTAGTGATTTGCTTTACAGGGCAATACAGGCATTAATTTTACTGCACTCACTTCCTCTTCCTACTGCGGTCATGTGTCAAAAAATCAGTTTTCCTACAAGTAATTGGGCAAAAAAACCCTACTCATAACTTACCTAAGCTACTTTGAAGGCTTTTTTTTTTTTTTTTTTTATTGTCTAGGTGACATAAATTAAGACTGATTCCAGTGATGCAAAGCTTCTAAATCATCTTCTCAGAGAGGCAGAACTGCCCTCTGCTGCAATCAGTTGTGTTGGTGTCTGGCATTGCTACAAACAGTAGTCTTCATCAGTTTTTAACACTAGTAAAATCTAGCATACAACATTTTACTGCAGTTATGACTTCAGTAAAAGGGTTTACGTTTTAAACAAATAATTTGTGTAACTGATGTATTTGCAAGCAAAACAACTGCATAGAATATTAATAAAATGGCGTACATGAGGCAAATAGTTCACACGTGAGTGCTCACCACACTGAGAACTCCCAAAAGCAGCTGACCACTGCCAGGATAAGTGATCTGGAAAGGTCCTTTCTCCCATCCCCATCGAAGTTGCGAAGTGGTATAGAATGCCCTCTCCTGGCTGCTGGAAAAATTAATCCTATCCTGGCTGGAACCATAACAGTATTTGTTTGCAGTGGAGGTTATAATGGATAGTTAGTAATACATGAAGATGAGGGGGAAAAAACCCCAAGCCCTAACACTTTCAAACTTCTCTAGGCTTGAAAAATTGGTGAGAGGGGCAAAACCCATCGCCAAGGTAATTTTGAACTTCTCTACTAGGGATCCTTCATTATGATACTAGAGATTTTCAGAGCCTTTGTATCAAGGAGCCAACCCACCATTGCTATTGTCATGGGACCATTGCCACTTCTGTGGCTCTGATCTGATGTGTGAACATGCAGATAATGGCCACTTTCCTTAAAGCAGACACATTATCAAGTATTCTAAAGAAATATCTGTAACACAGTGACTTGCCAAGTTTTCCTAGCTTCTGGAAACCTCCGTAGTTTGCTACTTTCACTGCAAAATTAAACAGGCATCAATAAGCATTTAAAAATGCTCCAAAGCCATATGAAACATGAACAGAAAAACAGTGAAACTGAGGTATTGTACATTAAAAATGATAAAAATTTGTTGCTGCTAGGTTCAAAAAAATAGTAGAACTTTGAGCATTGTGAGACTGAGGAGACTGATAAAGGATACCCTAGAACACATATCAATGTCTAGTAGAATAAGATACTGGTGTGTTTACAAGTGTTACAAATACCACTTACACAGAACAAAGCAAATAAAACGCCCACTTGTGCAGCCACTGGAGGTCAGACAGCAGATCAGCTCTGCAGAGATCGAGATACCAAGCATAACAATCTCAGGCCTGAGTACCATCACATGAGCTTTCCAGCCTTGCCTTATGGTCACCCTACTTAAAAGATGTGACTCGTATAATTAAGTCACTATACAAACTGAAATGTATGTCAAAAATAAAGGAAGATAATACTGCTTTTCGTTCTGTAACTCAATAGCTCATAGAGGTCATCACAGAAAAGACAAACTGCATGTCCAGAGAGGGTGCAAGAAGTCTCATGAGTATTCTAGAGATAGAAGGAATTTTCCAATTAAAGTCAAGGCACCTACCGGAAAAGAAGGGAAGGGGGGACAGGGCGGAAATAAAGGGCAATCGTCCCGTCTCAAAATGCAATCCATTTCAACCGACCCCTGTTCTCTATAAACCTTTTTTTTTTTTTTAGGAGGACAGTATTAGGCTTTCAGAGGTGCTCAACACCTGATTCCAGTTGAGAAGAGCCATTCATCTCATTTGGCTCATCCCTTTCAGAAGGACCTGAACACACGCCCTTCATCACAACTGCTTTGTGAAACCTGACTCAATTATTACTCTTCTAGTAACACCAGACAAATAAGTGTCCAGATAAATGCTTTCTCATTTCCAAAAACATACCCTCCTTGACACTCTTAGCTCTGGCTTTCACCTCGCACAGGGCTAGGGCAATTTAATTTAAATTTCCTTGTCACAACTTTTGCAAAAGCCATTCTCATTTTTCAGCTGCATTACTCTCCTAATGGAAAGCCAAGACAAGATTTTAGCTAGGCACCAGGACTACACTGAACCTCTGTCCCACCTGCATTGGAAAGTGGATCTTTTACTCGTTTTGTGTTTATAACCAGCTCAGTTCAAGCTTATGTAAAACCCCTGGCCTTAGTAAGAGCAGTGGCTTCCACATGGGCTTCTGCAAGCCAAGTTTTTTAAAAGAGTCTGGTCAGACTCCTCCATCCTCAAAGATGTTCAAGGTGAGATCGCCTTTGCAATCAAAGATACTTGATTTGTTAGGAAAGCATTGGCCTGCTATCACATTCTCCAAAGCAGAGACAGAACCGGATTGCCAGCATCTTGGGCTTACAGGAAAATAAAATCTGGGACTGAGAGTGGACTCAGCCACACCTGAACTTCCCTCTCACGAGTTTAGAAGGTAAGTGGCTCCTCTCCGCACTTCATGTTTCAGTGGGAGGGTCTCCCTGATAAACTTCATCTGAAGCTCCCATTCTGCCCATGACAGAAAGCATCATTCAAAAACCAGAAGCTTTTTAAACAAAGAAAACAAAAGGCTCAAAACCTCTGGCTAGGTAAAGAAATAAAATATCTGAGAACAGCTAAACTAATTTAAACCTTCTTCCAGACAGCAGGAACAAAAAGCCAGTGAAAAGAGCTGGCAGAGTGATCTGCTAACCAGGCTGCAAAGGAACCTTTCCAAAGGGACAATACAATTGCAGAGGATTTGAAGTGACACTCCCTGGAATAATTTTATTAATGTCCACTGCAGACAAATTCAGGGAGGTTCCCATTGTCTAAATCAGAAAAGAGGAGGGCATATAGCAGAAGGTAGATTCAAAATCAAAGCAATTATTGCTCAGCGGGGAAAACATATTGCCAGTTTTTAAAGAGCAGTCTGCACCTCTGGGGTAGAGGAAAAGACATTCCATCTGTAAGCCTGGCGTCAGTTACAGACTAATAAGCAGAAAAATTATAACAACCCACAGCTGATCCATCTTACACAGTGCATTTGAAAGAAGTCCCCTCAACTCAAAAAAATACTGTATTAGGATAAGAAAAGGTGCAGGGAGCACAGCAAGAATGATAGTAGAGCAGTTTTTGCCTGAGGACTGAATGAGTTGCCTGTATTCTTCATCATGAAGAGGAGAGCATTTATGGAGGATATAGTGCATTGCCAAATGATGCATAAAAATAAAATGTATACTCATTCAAGTGCTGTAAGTAGACTTCTGCCATTCTGTAAATCAAACCAACAATCCCTCCCAGCTTTGCTTTCAATTACCTGTAAAGAAGAACCCAGCTCTAGCAAGTAAATCAGGGCTTGTTCCTCTGGCATACAACAGCCATCTATCAAAGAACTGCATCCTGCACATTGTACCTGTAAGTGTCTCTGCTGGGTTCTTCAACTTCTGAACATGTTTGTCATACTTTGAAATACTCACACTTTTGCCCAGGACAAATTCACAAGGGGGACAGAATTTCTTGTGCTTCACACGTGTGTTTGCATGGGGTACATCTAACCATCATGGTAAATAACCCACGGCAAAAACACTGCACACTGGATTGAACAAGGGTGTGAGAAAAAAAGCAGCAGTTGCCATTTCTGCCAAAGACCATGATGAGTAAGATGTATAGGACTTTAATCTATCATACTAATTTTTTGTGGTAGGGTTTTAACTCGTCTGCAGTTGTTCATGGCCTTCCTGGAATTCTGCCTCCATGTATTTGACAAATGTGAGAAAATCAAAGACTACATGTGGGAATCAGTGCAAAACAGAAAGATTCAGCTCATTTGTTTAACTGTTATTTGTCTCTGCTACAGGATCTTTTCTGACACTTTTTTGAAAAAACAAGACTACTAAATTATATTATGCACATCTTTTAGATAACATTAATCACCACCTCTCCTTAATAACACAGTTTCTATAGGTTATAGAAAGTTGATTTTAGCATGCTAAGAAGAGATTAGGTAACTGCAGAGACAGTATGAACAGGTGTATTATTAAATCTGACTAGCCAAATTGAAACTTCTGTGAACTCAAATTGGCTAGTGCCTTTTCAATAACAATAGCAAGTATTCAGATGGTGTTACAACCAAAACAGAGGGAAAGAAGAGAAATTATATTTGAGCAAGATGGCACAGGCAATTAGCAGATCCTGCAGCTCAAAAACCTAGAGCGGCCTCAGTGAACCAACACACCTCTCAATCTTAATCCTTCCATCTCAAAGCCATTACTGCATGTTGATAGCATATTTTGAATTTTTGCTTAGATTAAGAAAAAAAACAGGTGGCAAAACATACAATTCTGTCATGTTATTAGTGTTGTGGCAAGACAATAGAAAATACTTTGCTCTGTAATGGTTTAGAATGTAGCGGACATGTCTGCCGTTCAGGTATTTGTATTCAAATTCTGCTCCCTGTAAGTCCAAAGAGCTTGTTTTCTCAAGTAATTGAGGGATCCTAAAGATTTATGACATTTACCAAATAAATTTATCCTTAAGAAAGTGATTCTAAATCCAGGATCTATAATTTTTTTTTTTTTTTTTTTTTACAGTCTATAAAAGCCACATTCCTCTCTTATCCAAATCCCAAGCCAAAAAGTGATTGTTATAGAAGTCTTCTAGTCCTACTGTATTTTGAAAAATTACTGTGGTGGGTTGACCCTGGCTGGACAAGAGGTGCCCACCAAAGCTGCTCTACCCTACCCTCATTAGCTGTGCAGAGGAGACGAAACACAATGAAAGGCTTGTGGATCAATATACAAGGACAGGGAAATAATTAATCACCAGTTACTGTTGGGCAAAACAGACTTAAACAGGGGGAATTAAAAAATTGCTACCAAATTAAAGTAAGTTAATGGAAATAAACTCAAATCTTAAAACCTCTTCCTTCCACCCTTCCCTTCTTCATGGATTTAACTTCACTTAAAATTTTCTCTACCTCCATCCCCCAGTAATGCAGAGAAATGGGGGCTGTGGTCAATTCATCACACAATGTTACTGCTTCTTCTCCATCGGGGACGATTCCTCACACTTCTCCCCTACTGCAGGATGGTCTCTCCCATGGGCGACCGTCCTCTATGACCTGCTCCAATATGGGTCCTTCTCAAGTTCTTTAAGAACTGCTCTGGTGTGAGACCTGTCCACAGGGTGCAGTCCTTCAGGATCAAGCTGCTCCAGCTTGAGTATTCCACAGGGTCACAAGTTCTGCCAGCAAATCTGCTTCAGGATGAACTCCTCCCTCCATGGGGCCACGGAACCTGCTACAGTGTGAACCTTCCACAGGGTCACAGCCTTCTTCAGGCATCCACCTGCTTCACTGTGGGGTCCTCCTTCACTCATATTTCAACTAATATATTTTCAGCCTTTCCACTCCTGGAAATAAGCTATGAATGTTACTACAGATGGGAACTTCTATTCCTGCAAAGAAAATGTAAACTAGAAGGAACGTGAGGCCTCTCACCCTTCTGAAATCCTCTCCCTTCCACATGGCACCACTCTCTAGCCTCAAAACTTCTTGCCACAGCTGCATCCTCAACTACACTACAGGACGTTTTGGTCTTTTTGTCTCTTCCTTCAGCACTTTAAGTCTGAAACCTTTCATGCAACATCTTCAAGACCTACAAGAATATCTCACAGGCCTCCTAATAACCTTATTTATTGACTAATCTTATGGCAGATACAGTAAACAAGGAAATGAAGAATTAAGAATTAAGAAGGTTGGAGCTTTCCACAAGCAAAGGAGACTTGAGAGCCAGTGAATTTCAGTTAAAAAGAGTGAATTTCAGTTAAAAAGAACAGGTGGAGAAAAGATTTCCTCCATGCTGCTTTAAATACACAGGACACAGATAAAAGTCTTTATACACCAGAGAAATACTGCCTTAGTAGTGATTTTTCAGGAGTTAGTTTGAACTGTTCTACCAATGAGAAGGGTAAGAAAGTATAAACCAAATTATTGCTGTGACCACAAGCTGATAATGGAGTGTATGGCTGCAACTTCTGCATGGTTTTTACTTTCAGAAATAGAAGCTGGGTAGGAGTACGTTATTTTGGTATCTAGCAAGAGAAGAAGGAGGACTTGAAGTGTTCTGAAACCCCTTTTATTTCCATTAGAAAATACTGACTACAAAGATGAAAATATTACCAGAAAATGCTGTCTCAAGAGGCTGTCACCAGCATCAGAATATCTAAGAGCCAGATGCTTAGAGCATTTGTTTGGCTTGGAATAGCCTGCTAGATCAGAACAAACACTTGTAGTCCTTTTTCTGCTAGTTTTTAATAACAGCCACTGCAACCACCAGACAGCACAAAGAGTTTATAGGGATTGTTTGACTCAGCACAAAACGAGATGCAGATGCTCATCAGTCATTTTTCAGCCAACACAAAAGAATGACTGCACTCAATCCAGCATGCAGGCACTATCAGTAGAAAAAGCATAAAAAGAGCTATACTAACAACTGAATGAAAAGTGCCTATAAGAACTGAAAAGTTGCGTGTATGTTTATATTTGGTGAGCATGAAAAACTGAACTAAGGTAAGAGGAGGGGGCTGGGTTTTTTGCTTGTTTCTGTGTTAAGATTCAGCTGTTATATTGCCATTTCTAATCTGACAGAAAACAAAGCCTAAAAATTAAGTCATATACACCCAGAGCAACTCAGTCAGACGTGTTTACAATCATCACAAGGTGACTCAAGAAAATCCGTTGTGATATATTTCTTCAGACCTGCACCTGTAACCTCCTTTTACTGAGGTGTAGCACATTACAATTCTCACAGGTTCAAGCTGCAAACACTCTTTGAACAGACACTGCAAAATGGCAGCCTTGCATTTGTCTCAATTTCTATTCTTCAAAATTCAGGCAAGGATGGACACTTCTCCTCCTCCACCCACCTTACTGTCTGTTGCTCTAGGAGTTTAGCCAAGGAGAGAAG
>WBND01000921.1:303770-315139 GCA_013398595.1 Tychaedon coryphoeus
TACAGCAATTTTTTTTAAAAAATACGATCACACAGATACAGGAGCAGGGTGCTCATGAATACAGCCAGGACAGCAGTGCAGCGAATCATGAACAAACAGATCACATTCCACACAGAATGCGTTCTGACACACTTTGCATATGTACACCTGTGGACAGGGAGGGATAGAAAGACAAGTCAAATCAGCAAAAATTATCATCATCATAGCACTACAGTAGGCAAACAGTTACGTCATCAAGAGAATGTAAACAGACTATACTGTAAGCATCACAGAAACTCAATTGAATTAAAGCTTCTGACAGCAAGTATATCCACAGGCTTGAGCTGAGGTTACTGTAAATGCTTCCAAATGGCTGAGAGTGGAAGCTTTCCAGTTTCCCAGGAAATCCCTTCCCACACTTCTACAGACTTTGCAGTCTAGAAAGTGTGACTGTGTAATATAGAACTCTAGTTAACCACGACATTAGTTTTCACAAGTATTTTTCTAATCTTTAGAACATAATGCTAAAGGATCATCTCTATTCCTCAAACCCCTCAATGCAAATTACACCACCATTCAACATACTTACATTTTGATCTTTTATTTCTCCCTGGCAGCCTTGACAATGCCTAAAAGAATAATTGTATATTTTAACTGAAAAAAAGTCAAGAATGTGTAAATCAGTGTTTAAAAAAAGATCCCATACATAATAACAATTTCCGGCAATTATTTCAGCTATTTAACTGAACTCACAGATCATGGAAACTACAAGTATTTCTTAACGCCACAGGTACCCCACACAGGTACCCAAACACTCAGGATCTCCAGCAGCAAAGAAGCTGTTGCCAGCTATTCCTACTTTTGTGACAAAAAAGTTACAGGATCCACAAGTACACTCATTATCACAAATAAGATTTGCATACCGTTCCCCCTTGTATTCTTCCAGTGGAACTTCCTGAAAGACATCTAAAGGAAACAAGTGATGGTAAGACCGAGCCAGGTGAGGTGCAGACACTAATGTAAGACCTGCAAATAAAGAGACACAAATATTGTTACAAGGCAAGTTAGGAAGCTCCTTTGGGCAATGATGGTTCTGTTGTATCACACCACCATTTAAAATGATGCCCTTTTACAAAGCTCTACTACAGCCTGCTACACTACTGCCAAAAATATGCCACAGCCCTATTTCAGCTAACACAGGTCTGCTGGTTTTGAAACAGTTAATTTTTGTCACACTAACTAGCATGTGGCTGTGTTTTGGATCTATGCTGGAAACAGGGTTGATAAGGCAGGAATGTTTTCTTTACTGCTGAGCAGTGCTTACAAGCAATCAAGGACCTTTCTGCTTCTTACTCCAGCAGTGAGTAGGCTCAGGGGTGCACAAGGCACTAGGAGGGGACACAGTTAGGACTGCAGTCAACAGTGCACCAAGAGAACAAAGGGATATCCCATACCATGTGGCATCATGCTCAGCCTATAAAGCTGGGTGGAGAAGGTGGAAAGGGGAGAATGTTCAGGGTGATGGCATTTACTTTTTCAAGTAATTGTTACCCATGATGGAGTCCTACTTTCCTGGAGATTCTGCTGATGGCAAGTGGTGAATGAATTACCTACTTTGCTTGGCTTGCATGCACAGCTTTTGCTGTAACTATATTACTCTTTTGATTCTCTCCCCCATCTCACCAGTGGGGAGTGTGTGGGTGAGTCACCAGCTGGGGTTAGACCAACGGAACAGGCTAGCTGGGGCATGGGCTGGCACAAATAACTCCATCACACACTCACATGTAGTGAGTGCAGCTGTGGAGAATCCACTGCAGATACACAGGATTTCTCCAGTTACACTATTCCCTTGCTGGAACAAAACTCATGCTGGTAGGAAAAACTTGAAATTAAACTAGGATAAAGTGACCCAAAACTATAATTATTTCATCCTCTTACCAAATACACACATCCTCCTAATACCTATCATGTTTTAGTCACATGCCTGTAGAAGCTAGGAGAACAGCATCCCCTCACAACATTATTATAAACCACGCTAATACTCCCTCCCACTCTCACTAAGAGCAATGGAGGGAGGCACTATTGGTTGGTTGGTCCATTAACGTTTGCAAGACCAAAGAGCTTCTGTTTACAACTCTACAGCCTGTCATGTGCCACTACACAGCCGGCCCTTGGGTTCAACCTGGAAATCCTTCATCCACATACTCCTGGAGGTGAGGTTACTTCTGTCCTCTTACTCAAAAGCACTCTGTTTTCATGGCCTTGCACTGAGGACTCTGAAACATGCGTGTGTTTAGTAAAATGAGGATTCCTGAGAAGTTACCATTCCCATCCGCATCACCCCCTTCCCCACTTTGCCTTAGGTATATTCCTTATACCAAAGAATATGATACAGCTTTACTGTTACAGGTATAGTCCTGAGAAATGCTTGTAGGAAGCTAACATCCCAGGTCAGAGAAACGCAGGACTCAAAGCAGAGCTGACTTTTACTTACTAAGAACAGCTGAATTTTTCTACCCCTTAACTCTCTCACCATGAACTCCTGATTCATCTGCTCATCTTTTCTTGCTACTTACCACAGATTTTGCATTCCACAGGAAGCTCACAGTATTTGGCTCTGCACTGAGGACAAAAATACCCACCCAGTGTAAGACCTGGGTCACTGTTATTTTCCAATTGCCTACAGTAAAAAGAAACAACTCAGTACTTGACAAATAATATCATGTTACAATGTAACTACAAATAATGTTTTTTTCACATCAAATCATTTTAAAAGTTTCACTAGATTGCATGTAATGGTTTAATGTGTGTCAGAAAACAATTGATATGGTGAGATATCAGTGACCACATTTTCTCACAGGAAACAAAGACCAAATATTTCCATATAAAGGAGCCAATCTTTAAAAATAAAGATAGGAACAATAATTACATGCTTGTTTCTTTTTAGACACAGAAATATTTAATAATGCCTTTAAGATGCACGTGGTACTTATTCTTCCAAATAGCACACACTGCTATAAAACGTTTCATTCTGAAATTCAGACACCCTATCATCCTGGAAAACAATGATTCTTTTCATTGAGAAGTGCACTAGTACAGTCATCAAATGAGGCCTCTATTTTAAACTTCCCTTTAAAGTCATGTTAAGAAATATAAAAAGTACTTTATTCAGATAATACCCTTTTATCCTCATAATTATCTTCTATAATGATAGTATTAATTCAATCAGGAACTGCATGTAATTAATACCTTACAGCACCTGTGTGTGCCAAACACTGTGTAACAGAACTAAGTATCATTTACTACCTTAAAAAAAAACCTAAATGCAAATTTTAAAACACATATTTAACAGAGGTAACTATGGACACATACTGGAGCTACCAATGGAAATAAAATGTCTAATGGGAAGTCACAAGATATGGCTCACTCTTTTTTTCATATTATTTTGCAATACTTTCACTGTCGAGCAGATTTTCTAAATATGACTAATTAATATTGAATTCTTATCAGCTCATTGAATTCTAATCAGTGCTACTTACGCCATGCTAAAGGAGGGCTTTGCATCTTGATCAGATAGAGAAGCGATAGTATGCTGAGGAAAACCTGAAGAGAAAAACATCCAAGAGTAACAATTTTAAACATGCAATAATATGTCAGCTTCTTACTTCAATTAAAAGTTTAAAGATTATTCTAGACATTCAGGCCTATCTCTTTCCCATTTGTTATTACAGAACTGATACACTCTTGGTAGGTATCAAATTCTTCCCAAAGATCTCTACCTCCCTGACTTTACTTCCCCCCAACTGAAAAAACGTCTTTGCCATAGACTTTGTGCTAACTGAAGTGCATGGAACCCTATTTTAGAAGAACAGTTAAAAAGAAAAATATGTGAAATGGTAGGAAGGCAGAATGAGCAGCACACAAATGTTGACTTAAAAAATAGTTTCTAATTAAGGGAGAAATATTTTCATATGCATCCATTTAGCCTATGTTCACCTTCCAAGTGCAGTATATGACAGATGAGACTACAGGATTTCTTGGAGACTGACACCTTTCTTTCTTTCTATCATTTATTTTTTACAGATCATGACAGGTAAGACATTGGTTTCTCCAACTGCTGCTCAGGCTTTACCTACGAGAAGTAAACCTTTTCATTATCTATATCTAGACATAAAAACACATACATTCTTATCTATGAAAAGGGTGGATGAAAGTGACAGCTCAAATGCTCTACTTTGTAGCATCAGAGTTCCTATTCTGGTTTAAGACCAAGCTTAAATTTATTGAGAAACACATCAGGAAAAGATACCTAATCTACTTGTTAAAAGAACACTCCAGAAGCTGCTAATAAATGTGTACTACCTATGGCTCTTAAATGAATTAAAAGTTGTAATAGTTGCCCTCTGCAAGAAAAAAGCAGAGGGAGAAATAAAATAGTTTTTCATTCTTCATTTTTAAGTATTAAATTTTAAACAATTATCATGCTATCAATATTGTTCCTCTTTGTTGTTTCCATATTCTATTTAGTAATTTGTCTTACTTAATAAGCTTTATTTAAAAGCTGACTACTTTGCAGAAATAATGTCAAGAAAACCAATACTTATCTAGCAAAATAAAAGTTAAAACAAAAAAATTGCACTGTGTCTTTATTACGCTTCTTACTATTTGTATGGCCTTAACAAAGAAGAGGCAAACAAAGGAAAAGACAAAGCAAATCTCGCGCCAGGAGTTTGACAAAACCATATCCTACCCATTCGAATAAGGGAGCACTCAGAAGTTGAACTGGCAGGTGGAGGACTAACATGGTGCATCAACAGCTCCTTATAGTGACTTTCATCTAAAATAACGTGGTATGTTCCTGTCAAAGAAATGCCCTACTGTCAGGTTATGAGCAAAAAAGAATACAAACATATACTCCAAATAACAGATAAAAACTTAGGTAGAAAACACAATTTATCCAAACCTGTTCCTAAAAAGCAGCCCTGTTAATGCTACAGTAAATGACAAATTTTAAAACTAGTAATAACAGAATGTTAAATTAGATATGAAGGCACAGAGCTTTTTCTACAAAATGACACTGTAGTAATGATACTGTAAGAGTGACCACTGTAGCAATGGATATTAACGTGTTACACTGATGAAGTTCTACATCACATAGCTTTGTATGTGGACCAAAAGGTTTGAAAATATATGTATTTCTTCTCTGTAGAGCTGCAGATATCAGCTGATAATTATTTCATTTACTATCATATATTTTGTTTAGATTTGGGCAACTCTTTAATTTCCTGCCAGCACAATGCAAAATATTTATCCTTAAAAATATCAAAATGCAGGAATAAATATATAACAAATTACATAGTTAATTTTTATTTTAAACCTGTCTTATTTATATAACTACTGAACTTCAGATACATACCACCAGTTTCTCGGGCAAGTACTGTACAAACTCGAACTTCAGCACTTAGGCCGATGACAGATACTCTGATCTTTACTGCTTTTAAACACTTAAAATAGAGGAAAAAAAGCATATTCAAATTCATGTGCAGAACAAGAAACATTAGAAAGGTTTAAAGTCTTGAATTAAAATTAATTGGTGATGACACTGCAACTGCCTGTTTTTCCTCTAGTAGCTTGGATCAGTTCAGTGCAGTAATCAAACTTCAGTTCTGTACCTTAATTAGATCATAGATGTTGGCTGGATCACATGTCGTCAGACTGCTGAGGACTACCAAAACCTCTCTGCTTGTATGTCCTGGCATGTGCCTAAGGAAAGCATACAGTTAATTTACTTCTGCAAACTAAACTATTTGTACGATAACATCTCCAAGGACCTTAATGTATTGAAGTCAAAAGATGACATGATACTAAGTCCTCTACAAACTAAGATCCTTGTCTGAATACCAGATTCTCACCTTCTGAAAGCCACAACTTTCCAATATCTAAAATAAAGTATTTAACTGCATAGTTGCTACCTGATTATTTGTTGTAATGAATCCTTTGTACCTTAAGCATAGTCACAGGTAAAAATAATCTTCAAACTAGCACACTTAGTAAGTCTTCCTGATTTCCTAAAAAGACTGAATCAGTTTTTAAGTGTAAATCCGTTACTTTTAATTACTTCTAGTCCTCAGCTGAAAAGTCTCTTCCTGCTAGTAATTAAATAGCTTTCCACAACACTGATTATTAGCTTTGTTCAGTCAGTGTCTTCAGCTGTAATTCGTTATTCAGTCTTCCACAGACTGGGACACATCTCAATATCTCACATAGCAAATAAGTGTTCTGAACCTGTGCTACCCGAAAATTGATCTTTCTAAAGTATCCCAAAACTCTCTCAAGATTATTGTGACACAATGTTGTTTCTTTTCCTGTTCTCTTACATTATTAGCCCCTAACTCTGTCCTCTCTAATACCTCAGCCCTTCAGTAAAAAGTAATTGCAATGTCTTTAATCACAATATCTATGCACCACCATCAACTTGGTTTTCAAGTCACATTTCTATAAGAGACACATCCATAAATACAAGCATTTAGTGATAGAAAATAAACTTCTGCACTACTACAGGATTTAATTTAATGATTTGTATTGTAAGATGAGATAAAGTCACCTTTTAAAGACTCAAGTCAGCATGATTCAAGACACTACTTATATCTAAAAAAATAGAAAAAATTCTGTCCCTGCCTGTCAAAAAAGTCACAATCACAAAGAAAACAAAAAACTCCATGTATATACTAACTTTAAAGTTTGCATGGCCAAATTTAGGGAATTATATAGAGAAGGCTCTCCACTACAGTTCATATTCACTGCTTTCTTCAGAGCAGTTACATGCTTTTTTGAGTTTCCTGTAAATGAAAAAAATGCAATCAATTTAACTGAAACAAGATAAAGAACTTTTTAAAATAAGTTTAAAGAAATATTTAAACTGTATAAGTAATGACGTGTACTTGAACAACAACAGGGACTGGTTTAAAAGTGGAACGGGTCTGTATTTTTCCTTAGAAATTGGTATTTTGAGCAGAATGCAGAAAACAAAAAAACAGACTTTTACTCTACAGGCACTCAGATGCTAGAAATTTTAGAAGCGAAGAAGAGTAAAATCACAGTTGGATATCATTAAGCACTCAACAGGAGTGCAACGTGTCTCACAAATGAAAGAGTTTTGTTTCCTCTGTTATCCTCAAAGTACGGTTCAAAGATCCTCAATTTCCTCAATGAAACCGGCTGAAGCCACAGAGACTGGTGTAACAAAACGCAGGAATCAAACAAATCTTGACTTCTTAACATCAGATCAGATCGGGTCTCACCAAAAACATAGATGTCATGACATACAAAACTAACAAACAGGGTAGAACATTAACTGTGGGGGAATAGAACATATCTGCGTTGCATTCTGGTTGAGACTTGATCTCAAACAAGCATACAATGACAATTCTGGATCAAAGCATATCAAGATGTAGATGACGGTTTCAGATAGCTTGCAGTAATTTATCTTTCCAATTAAAATGAATTATAATAACACAACTTCATTTTCAGCAGTGTATCAGGCAGAACTTATAACACCAATGAAAAGGACAAAACACATCTTCAATTTAAGAAAAGAATACTTCTTTCCTACCTGAGAGTTCTGTCATTTTTTCCGCTCTTTTACTCTTGGTTACAATTAAGCCAATCTGAAAAAGGGAAAAAAAAAGACAAAACTTTTCTTAGAAAGTTTTACAATGAGTTTATTTGGAATTTTATTATACCTCTTTTTTACATTTTTATGGATCAGAATTGTTCTAACCATATAAGTCTAGCCAAGTTTTACTTCAAGTGTAACAACAGTAGCACAACATGATGGATCAGTTTACAACATTCCTGTATTTGCATTACTACTGCCAAAAGGTACAAAAAGAAATCTCCTAAAATTCTAAATGCCTGGCAGAAACAGGTAAGCAGAAACAAGAATTTCACTAGACTCATGAATAAAGGATGGGAAGGTACACATAAATTGACAATAGTTTACTGTGTAGTGCTCTAACCAAACTTCCTTTTCAAATAGTTTTCTGTTATTTGTTCCTTGCATTGTTGTACATACCTGACTAATAGGATTCTGGTCAAAGTACTCTTCAACAAAATATTCCAGTAACTATAAGAAAAGTTAAGACAGTTAAAAACTAATTATACTTTTATTACACATGCATTAAGTGGATGCAAAACATTTAGTATTGCTAAAAAGCAAATCAAAGTAGTTGGGTAACACAAAAAGGGGGAATGACCCTTTTTTCCCATTCTTCTTTCACCCATCCCTCCCCCTTCATCCCATGTAACTGGTGAAATGCAGATTTCAGACACGACACCCCCCCTTATTTTATTCATGTCCTATGTTGACATTCTAGATTCCTGCTGGTTCAAATGGAGGTTTTCAATACACCAAAAAACACTAAACTGTACAAAACCACTAAAATAAAGGATTTCATGCTTTAGTATTGTTGGAGAAGACCATCCAGAACACAATGAACACAATCTGAAACAGCAATCTAGTTAAACTCTCATCTAGCATCCTTTCAAATAAGAATTCATAAAAAAACCCCAACTGTAAGAAAAAAAAGATAAACCAATTCTAGATGTGTAATGAAAACATATCATCCCCTTATTATGGGCAACACTTAATTTCCATATAGTTTCCAAATGTGTCTTCCCATAATATACCTGTACAAAGTGTTTTTACTGTAACGAAGTACATGTGCAAGGCAAAATAATGCCACACAGATTTTACTGTTCAAAAAACAGGGAAGTGACAGATTAGCAACAGAAGCAAGGAGACAAATGTAGGAATGAGAGATAAGGCTATGCACATACAGGAGATTGCAATTCCTTGAAATGCAAAATGCAACCTGTTCAAAGCGAAATGGTGTCTCATTAAGAAAAGAATTTTGAGTGCAGGAATACCTTCAGAGTGCAAGTAAGTCTGTTTGGTTTTAAGTCTTGGTCCTCCATTGTTCTTGATCCATCAACAACCACGTAAAGATGACGCATCTGCATTTCCACCACATTTGAAAATCACACACAGCACACACATTGAATGAATTCATTATTCCATTTACTTTTAAAAGCCTCTACTTCCTCCCTCTAGCAGGGAAAATACAATAGATTGAGAGGTGCAATTAACATCAACTGAAAATTAATGCATGCTTCCACTTTTTTCTTAAAAAAAAAACCCTCTCTTGAAAAATGCACGCTGTTCTCCTCTCTTGATAAACTACAAAGCACGCATAGTTTGAACATTCATGTCCTCATCTGAAGAGCTCAATGTAGCACAAAGCAATGTGGTTATTTACAACCCACTTCCATTATGTCCATTTTTCACATGAAGAGAAATGGACAGTGTGAGCACGTGTGGTCTGACTTCCGCTGCCAGAATCACCCGGTGTGTCAAACCCTGAATAGCTATGCTTCACATCCACACTGACAACAAACAAAGAATGCTTAAAAAATAGTAAGAACAGTGGAAACCACAAGGTTTGGTATGAAGTATGCTAGGCCAGCAGAAGTGTATTTCAGAACCAGAATACCACCTCTAGCCAAGTAGTTTTGGACTAAGGACAGAACAAGATTAAGATATTAACATACCATTCCAAGCCGAACTTGTCCATGGTGTTCATAGAGTCTAACAAAACACAGAAGGATTTAAGTCAAATTCAAATGAGTGAATGGCTCCTACAACAAAAGTCCAAACAAATGCAATACTAGACTTCTAGCAAAAATGTAGAAGCAACAAACTGCAGACATTTACTCATGCTGAAAAACTCCAGAGCTCAATCACAGATTTTACAACTCTCAGAAAATAAATAAGAACTATTTCTTACTACCAGGTTTAACGAAGCTTTAAAATTTTACACAAATTTCACAAATCAAGTTCTAATATAACTTGAAATAATGCAAAACTTAGGGTTTTTTTCCAGCAATTTTTCTGAAATTTGAAACAGAAATCAGTAACCATGACACCAGAAGCTAGATTCTGTTGTGACAGGACAAGGGGCAATGTTTTTAACTAAAAGACAGTCGATTTAGATGAGGGATAAACATTTTTTTTACCATGAGGGTGGTGAGGCACTGGAGCAGGTTGCCTGAAGAAGGTGGGAATGCCACATCCCTGGGTAAGCTCCAGGCCAGGTTGGATGGGGCTCTGACCAGTCTGGTCCCATGAAAGGTGTCCCTGCTCATAGTAGGTTGGAGTGAGATGATCTTTAAGTTACCTTCCAACCTAAACTATCCTGTTTTTTAACTTTTTAATATACAAATCTCTGATTGGTATATTTGAAAAAAAAAAGATGGAAGATTCCTCTAAGCCGTGCAGATTTCAACTGCAGTGCTCTGCACTGGTACATCAGATCAGCACCTGTAGCTTGCATATGCAGGGGATACATAGCCTGTACACATTCAGTGTTTAAAGATAAAAAATTAATTTTTCACCGTTTTTTCTGGCATACACCTGCCCCTCTGAAGAAGAAAGGACATAAAAACATCCTGCAGGCACGCCTTATGCTCAATTCATCCCGCACGACCCAGTTCCAGGATGATCAAGCCCTTATAACTGACTAAGTCAGCGCTACTAGCAGGCTCGTGGCCACACCAAGTACCTTTTCCTCTTTGCCTTGAAGAGAATGTCCTCGATGGTTGCTTTCAACGACCCGGATTCGTCTTCCTTAAGAATTTCCCTACGCAAAACAGGCAGTTAAAACAGTAGGCAGAGAGGAGATTTTTCCTCCTCTTTCGCCAGGAAGGAGAGAAAGGTGAGGGGGGAAGAACACACCATGTTCTTTCGTAGCCTCCTTCCCAGCGCTTGGTCCGTTCTGGTTCGTCATCCATCTCCGCGGGGGCTGTGGGAGGCTGAGGAGAGACCAGGGGAGATGCGGGGCGCTGAGCGAATATCAGGGGAGCTTAGGGGAGATGAGACGGTTCAGGGCTGACGAGGGGGACTGCGGAAAGAAGACGGGGGCGAGAGGGGGTCTGAGCCCAGGGAGACTGAGGGGGGTGAGAAGGGCCGAAGGGGGCTAAGAGCAGCCGAGGGGGGCCGAGGAAGGCTGAGTAGAACCGCAGCACAGGGAGAAGAGCCCCGGCCGCGCCCGCCGCCAGGCCCTGCCGCCTCGGACACGCTGGCGCCCGCCCTCTTCCGCCTCGGTGCGCCGCCAAAGCGCCCCGGCCGCCGCTCGGGCCGCGGAGCGACCGTTCCGGAAGGTTCCGCTGTGTTTTCCGCGTCATCACCAAAATCCTCCGAAGCGCGGTCATGGAGAGGACGCCTCACGGAGAGGACGAGCGCCTAGGTAAGACGTCTCACGGAGACATGGATGGAGAGGACGAGCGCCTGGGTAAGACGCCTCACGGAGACGCGGCTCGTCGGGCCCCGTGAG
>WBND01000921.1:315709-325938 GCA_013398595.1 Tychaedon coryphoeus
AAGACAATACACGAGGAAGAAAACATGTAAACAGTAGTAACAATTCTTGAAACAGGAGCGGGGCTAACCACTAACTAACCACTTCTCTACCCTTCAGCTTATTGCATTAATCAGGAGCAATGTATGATTATAACAGAAAGAGAAGAGAAATTAATTAGCTTTCAGTTAAACCATTCCTGGGAAAAACCAATAACTTTTTTGAAGGAAAGCAATCTGAAGACAGGAAAAGAGGAATTCTTTGAAAAGTCAGGATTTGCTTTTTGGAACTGAAATAGTTGTAGTTTGAACAACTCCCATTAGAACATACACAATCTTTTCTTTAGAAGGAAAAAGTCCAGTCTATAGAACACTGAAATGAAGTGTCTTATAAGATAGCAGTTTGAATAAAAGAAGTGAGAAATGAGACTTCTTTCAGAACCAGGAGTATTTTTTATTCTCAAGACCAAGAATTTCTGTGCTGGACTGGAACACAGGATATAAAGTAATTTTGTAAAACTTGATTGTATGAGTGCTTGATTTTGAAATTAATAACATACTGGATACCTCCTTTTACAATTTCAAAGCAATTAGGTTTTTCATTGCCATGAACATTTGTAGTCAATATGCTGTCACAAAAGCTGGCTATTGTACAAGTCAGAATTTTGGGTACGTTTGTTAGTCACTGCTTTATCTGGCCTGAAAAAGATGTATGGTTTAGTAAACAGTATGCCAGTCTTGCCACAGTTGTCTTGATCTAGGATATCCAACTGCTTACAGAGATAAGAAAAATACAAATCCAGTTTAGAAACTATAATATTTGTAGAAATGCTAAGAATCTTGAGCATCTTGATTTGTAGATCTGTGGAGCCAGGCAAGCATTTTCTAAGAGGACGACTGAAGGATAAAACTGCTTGTTGAATACACTCAGGGATTAAGGACAGGCTGTAATTAAAAGCAAGCCCACTGATATAAGGTAATATTCCTTGGTGATTCATTTATGTGTTAACTACCTTCTGCAAAAACCCAGTCACACGGTAAGACCACACAGCACATTGTTTACACATACATGCAAAAGTGTAGATTCAGAGCTGAGCCTAGAGGGACCGCACAGAGAGATTGAGGTGATAATCATCTAAAAACTTCAGTCTTGTCTGGAGTATGCCTTCTGTTCTTCAAGAGTATCAAGAGGCCGCTTTCCTTGATAGTTCTTATGTAACTCAGATTGAGGGATTCTCCCATCACTTTCCTCCTAATTTCTGCCTTGCTCCAAGTTGCTTTAGCTTCCAGCCATTAGTTCTTTCATTAATCTCAATTTCTCTGAGAGATGAACATGTTAGACTAATCTTAGACTAACAGTTTTTCTCCAGCATGTCTGCAGCATTGTAGACAAGACCTTTTCCAGTCGTCCATTGGTAGGTTAGAGCAAACCCAGTGCACAGATTGTACACATGAGAAGTGCTTTAGCAGCCTTGAGGCCTGTAACAGACACAGGACTGGGCAAGTAATTTACTGTAATGGTTGCAACACGTTGCTGCAGCCTTAGGATAGTCTGCAGTACCTTAGGATGGTAGCTTACTTCTGTCGTGCCCTACATCAATCCTGTCTGGAACCCAAAATGTGGGCAGAAGGTAGTATTTCTTTCCCAGCTTCTCTTCCCAACATTTGGAAAATCTACTTGGCCACACCTGTGGTATCCTGCTGGGAAACACAAGAATCCACATACAGATGTTGCCACTTGATCCCCTCATGCCAGGCACATGTACGGTGTTTCCTTTTCCCAATCCATTTGCTGGAAATTTTGCAGGAAAGAAGCAGCACGATGGTTCTCCATAGGCTAAGCAGGCACTGTCAGGGACCACGAGCCAGTTTCTTGAAAACTGAAACTCAGACCACTGTCAAAAGGAGCCTGTAGCTGCATCTCACTGTCCTACAGAAAGAAGACCTATTAAGTGTGTAGAATCTTCCAAAGAAAACATCAGTCATGTTATTGTTAGCACTTTATGTACACCAGTTGATCTCAAACTTGCACTAATCTTCTGTTATCAATGCAATGCCCAGAACTCTCACTGAGAAAAAACAAGAAATCTGGGTGTACAGTGAGAGGTCATTTATTTAGATGGTGAGGATTTGGACAAGTACTTCTCTTACAAAGAACAATTTAACAAGTATTCAGCACAACAAGTATAAAAAATTGGCCCATTTCCTTTATAAGGAAGAGAGGTTTCTCCTTTGAAATGAATACAAACCAGAACCAGAGAGAAAGGCACAGAAAAAAAAGAGAGAGAACAAGGCATAACACTGGCTGTCACCTGTTCTCAGAATAATGAAAATACTGAGGCACTATTCAGGCAGATGAGACCGGGGCTTTGAAATGAAAAGGTGCCAAATTTTCAAATTCTCTCCGTGCTCCCGTGGCATCTTGTGCTATTTACTTCATCCACTAATGCTCTTGCAATTAAGTGGCTGATAAAACCGGAATGTCAGTTTTACAAAAAAGAAGGTGGCCATCAGGATTGCAGTGTGAATGATAAGGGCTGAAAAACCAGAAGGGCTACTACAGTGGTCGGAGTGAGGTATGTTAATACATTTCTAGCAGTGAAGAGCAGTAGTAGTTATACTACCATGACCATACTGAACTGGAAATGGCTTTCCTGATGTTGTTCCTTTAAATTAAGGCAGAAGTTAAAATTTTTCTTTCAAAGAAAAAAGCCAAATCACTAACAAAAATTTGCAGTAACTGTAACCAGAGCACCTTTTTCAAACAAAATATCTTTAGAAACAATACAGTAATATGGCTACATTGGTGGGTTTTTTAAATATTAAAGACATATTTCAAAACAAATTACAGTCATAGAAAACTGTACAAAAATTATCAATGCTTCTAACAATTTTAGTAAGTTAAAAAAATTAATAGAGTAAATAAAGATATGAAAAAGGATACAAAGAGAAAATTTACTGGCTTATGAAAATACTTGCACATACAAACCTATCCCCAGCATAATATCCCCAGAAAATATAAAAATATATATAGAATTTATATATTTAATTAATGCATTTTACCTGGCCTTAAAGAGGATACTAGCAATTTACACTTTGAATGAGAATTCATTTTGCTGTACTTACTCTCTGAATGCCAAGTTCACTAACAGCTGCTGCATAGATAAAAAGTCCTGTTACTTGCTGAAGAAGAGTGAAACCCTTAAACACATGTACCCTTAACAGCATGATCCAGAAGGTAGGCAGAGCACACTGACCTATAGCAACACTAATGGAACATTAATATGTCTCATTCTGTACCTCTATTCCTTTAAGGCCAAGTATAGATTTGTTTCATCATCTCTGAAGAGGGCAATACAAAAACCAAACCAAATTCCCCCTCTCCCAGCTGCTTAAATAAGAAGCTATTTTTCCTTTCTTGTGGGGCAAAATTCAAGATGATTTCTGGTAAAATGTATAGCATTTGGAAATATAAAAATTCTTATTAAACTAGCTTTTGAATTGCCCGAATTATTCAATACAATTAGACACTGCATAAAACCCCACACAGAAAGAACACCTCAGCTCTTTCTGATATCATTAAGATGTTAGATAGAAATAAATCCAAAACTGTTAACAGCATTTCTGTGTGAAGTTTCCACAAGGTATTTGGAAACTGCTTTCTCTCGTAGGCTTTGCAAGTTTGCAAATGAAGTATTTTCAAATAAAGTATTCATATTTAAAGGGCTAGGATTTGCACTAATGAAAGCAGAATGTTAGCAGAGGTTTCCTAACTTAACTCATAACTTCAGTTACAATTGGATCTGCATTACAAAAACTATCAGTAATGAACAACATCCAAATATATGACAGTGATTAAGTAATCCCCGTAAGTGTACTGTTCAAAGAATGAATAAATAGGTTAAAATACACATATTGATTTTAAAAGCAGAAAATAGCATCCATGAAGGCATTACTAAGTTTCTACATTCCAATTCATAACTTTATCATAGTCCTGAATTCGTTGTTTTATGTGAGAAAGCTTATTCTTCAGATATTCACAACGCTCCTTTTTCTCCAGAAATGCAGGATCCTGCCAAAAATACAAAAACCTTTACATTAATATATTGGGCTTTCAGACTCTTCCAAGCATAGTCTACTACCAAGTATGTTCTTGACTAAAAGGACAGTATTTAAATATTCTCAAAAAATCACACTCTTTTTCCCTGGCCCTTTCTTATGTCCTGGTTCCTCTTCCCTCATAAAAGGCCAGAAGAAAATGTTCTGCCTTTATATGCTGTAGTTACTTAGTAAATAGAGCTGTTTTAAAGCAAAAATCTGCAAATATAAATGACATCCTACTGCTTAGATTTTATAATTTAGATTTTATACATGTATTTGTTATATGTTCAATAAATCCTTCCCCTCCTCCCAAAAAAGCAATGAAGATGGCTAAGATGGACACAAACTCTGAATTCCATGAAGAAAAAAAATTGTGACACGTAATGTTTTTAACGGGACACAGATACATATTTGCTGCCTGCATTTAAAAATTACAGAGAAACCTCTTGGATTACACTGAAATTTACTTTCTGAGAGTGTCTAAATTCCATGCCTCAAAAATTACAAAACTTCTTTTCAATGGTAAGACTATGTTTTCTGTTTTTATTCATTAGCTGTGTCAGTCAGTGAATATAACTGAACTAATCTTCTGAGTGCAGAATGCTAAGAGATGAAGCATACTCTCAGAAGATGAAAACGCTCAACTCTTGGTTTGGGGTTGTGGTTTGGGGCTTTTTCCCCACATGTAGCTACTGGATTCATTATTCTCAAAAATGCTTGTTGGCCTGAGTGTATGGGTTGTGTCCTAACTTTGCCAAAGTTTTAGAAGACAAAAGAAGACAAAGCAGTACAGGTACCCTGAGGTACTGAAATCTGCCTAGTGTCAGAAGTATTGGCTATTTACACTCTCTTTGCTAGCCATTAGATTCGATAGCAAAGTAAATCTTAAAACACTTACATTTTTCTTCTTCTTGTATTCCTGCAGAACTTTTAATATCCTTTCCTGTTCCTAATAAGAAACCACAGATTTTTAAACTTTGAATGTGCTCCATATATTAATGTAAACTCTACAAAATACTCATCAGAATTCCTATTTGATCAATACCTTGTGGTTATATCATTTTAGATGTAAATCTTGTATTTGAGAAATAATAAAAATACATTAACTGTGACTCACTAGAACTTAAAAGCTACTAGTATGAAGCAAAGAAACAAAACCCACAGAAAACCAAGTACACTTCTTAACTGGAACTTGGTGTTTCTAATTAATGCCCAGAGATGATGTAACATACAGGGAAACTTTCTCACACCAGGTCACAGCCAGGATTAGAAAACACTGTGCCCTAGCTGAAGACAGTCAAAATCTGCCTAACACCACCTAATACAACTATTTTCCATGAGCCTATTTCACAGGTACTTACATATATGCTTTCAGGATGGTGTGGAAGCTGTTTCAGCAATGCATCCAGCTCATCGAACTTTTTTAATACAGCATGAACTTCCATAGACAGTTCTTTATACTCAGCAAACTGATCATTGAATACTGCTTTGTACCGGTCTCTCATTTCATTTGTTTGAATTACAGGGTATTTCCTGAAAAAAAGTAAAATTAAGAAATAGTTTTAGAGATACAACTTACTATCAACATTTAGACTCTTCACCTTGACAGTGTATTTCTGTACTTTTTGCTAATCTCATAACCTGCTGAAATTTGCATGTCTGTAAAGCATTGAAATCTGAGAATCACAGTATGGTTGACAGTATGTAAGAGACATCTGGAGGTTATCTGATCTAACCTCCTGCACAATCAGGAACACTTAGACCAGGACTGTGTCCAGACAGTTTTTGGTATCTCCAAGCATGGAGACTCAGTCTCTCTGGGAAACCTGTGCAAATCCTCACAGAGGAAAGTATTTTCCTAATATTCAGGTGAAACCTCCCTTGTTTCTATTTGTGCCCATAGTAAATAGTATAAAAGTTAATTTATTATATCAAACTTGGAAAACCGTACCCTTTAAGAGGGAGCATGTTACAAATTCAGCACTTAGAAAGTATAAGATTAATCAAATTTCATGCCCTAAAAAGGCCTGAATTTTATGTTTTTTTCTCTAATATCTATATAGTAGTCTTCTGCTCCCTTGGCAGTTAATGTACTTGCTTGATCATGATATTGTGCTTCAACATTTGAGGTTTGTGTGGGCTTGTTTTTTTAATTAAGACTTCTTATTTATAGTTACTGGTCTTATGGCACTGATACCAGCCCCATCCTCTCTACTTTTTAACTACACAATTACGAGTTCCCATAGCACATGCATGGGAGAGAAACCACAAGTGTATATAGGAGAAATGCAGAGTGAAAAGCATTTTTCAAGTATCCTCCACTAAGTTGGTCCATCAAAATCAAGTCACTTACGCTAAGTAGTCTGGCATCACTATAGGTTTAGGAATGTGGCCTGCAGGTATGTGACCATTAAGTAGCTCTGGTTTTCTTTCCAGTGATTTGAGCTGTCTGTAACTGACTTCTTCCCTTGGTCTGTCATCAGCTTCATACTGTTTTAAAAGAGAAGGAATTTGTTCTTAATTAAAACAGTTTTATGTAAGTGTCACAAAACATGCAACTTTAAGATGAAGATACATGTATTGAGAAGCTGTACAAGCAAAACAAATATTTCTTAGAACTCTTACTGTAAATAGAAAATCAGTTTAATGAGTTACAGTAATGCTTCTCACACAGTATTCTTCTTCAGTTTGTCCTAACAGCAGTACAGATTAAAATTTCTGGAGGTTTGGAAAGATTTGTTTGCATGTCTCTAAAAACAGTGTAAGGAAGTTTCCTTCTGTATTCATTTAATTTGTGAATAAACTGGAATCATTCAGTTCTTTGGAGTTCCCTTTTCTCCTTGTTTCCTATAGCACAATTCACCCCTTGATCCAGAAATAAAAACATGCGGAATCTTGTTAAAACACAAACAAAAGATCCTGATCCAGTACTGAATCAACAGAGAAAACAGTGGTAGAAAATTCAGTGTCTAACAGGAGACATTTAAGACTGGAATTAATACATCATAATTTCTCTGGAAACCCTATGCCATCTTTGCAGTGTATGCAGTGACACTTTGTGTGGCTGAAACACTGATATTGCTGATGCTTTAGAACTGGAAAGGGGGTCTTTGGAGCAGTCTCAGAGACCAAGGAAGAAGCTCAACTCACAGGGCACCTACATGTGCTTCCACTGGCTCTTCTCTGAATTAAGCACAGAGCCAGGTAGAAAGTAAGTCTCAAACCTATCAAACGACCTGCTGTTTTAGTCATGTCCGCCAAACTCTGTGATGAGAACTTGTCACCACATAGAAAAGGGTAAGAGCATATGGAGAGGCAGCCATCACATCTGCTATTTTACAATTTTATAGATTTTATAACCTAGCCTAACTAGAAGTAAGTTCTTTACAAACTCCTTTTGAATCTTCCAGGCAGGAGACTGCTGTCCATTCTAACTTTAAAAATGAAACCTAATCTCTTTGGGGTCAAATAAGCAAACAAATAAATAAATTTAAAATAGTCACAAGGGAAAGAATATTCATTTAGAATTTCAGTAAACAAAAATAAATAAAAAATAAATTTCTATTTCCTACCTTCTTTTCTGGAAAAGAGGATTGTGTTTTCATCTATCAAAAAAAAAAAAAGAACTAAGTTTTATTTTCAGCAAAAATAGTATGCATAAGCACAGACTCCTAAAATTTAAACGTTTTCAAAATCATACTTTACAGCAAATTACATTTATATTTAGGTATGATGAAATTTAGCATAAGGAATATTTTCCAATCCACTAATTTAAAGACTTGTTGTTTAAGGAAAACAACCACCCAAACCCCAGAACAACAGGATTTCCCAGAGCACAGCTGTAAGGAACAGCTTGCAGGAAATACTCCATCCACTTCTCAAGCTCCTTTATTATTATTTCACATTCCAGCCCATAGAGTTAGTTAACTCACTAACGCTCTGAGCCAAATTCATTGCCTAGAACACACAACAGTGCACTAACCAGTAGCTCAACCTGCAGCTGTTTTGCACAGCACTCTCCAGAGTCGAACCTCTATTATTAAAGTATTCCCTTTAAAAATGTTTAGTAACTGGACTAAAAGAACTTGGATAGTAACAGGGAAGAATGAACACCTTGTGTGTAACTCTGGTAATCAGCTCATTCTTGGAGGACATACTATCAGTTGGTTAAAAAACTTTAATTGAAGAATTATAATTAGCTTTCAAAAGAAAAGTCTCAATTTTATGGAAGATGGTGAACTGGAAACCAGTGTTAAATGAAAATTCTTCAAATCAGACTGAAGTCACAGAGCAGAGGAAATGCAACTTTAAACCCTCTCCTTCTAAAATCACTTAAAGGCTGACCCCTCCGTAAGTTAGGTTTATGTACATTTCACATGCATTAATTTTCATTCTATATTAAGTCTGACTCATTTTAAAGGGTTTTTTGGTGATGTTTTCAAGTGAAGTAAGTTTTACACAAATTACTTTTGACACTCTTGCCTACAGAGTTTAATCTCTACTGGTATAGTTTATCATTAACCAGGCAAATACTGAATGTTTCTAGGATGGGCAAGGCCAGTGGTTAGGCAAAATATTTGACATGAAAAAGATGTAGCCAACTGATATTTGAGACATCGAAATCTAGCCAAGGCTGTTACTACTAATATTTGCTGATAACTATTGTGAGGAAAGCTGAAAAGGCATAAAGAAGTTTTGCTTGGAGTTTTGCTTACAAAGTAAAAAGAAGTATTTCACGTTCTTAGGTTTATTCACACTAGCACTTCATGTGCTGAATGCATAGTTTTCAAATAAATGCTAGGTGGCTTTAAGCCACCTAACCCTGCCGAACAGATGAACATTGTTCGTTTCCTCCTTTGTGTGGAAAATACACACTAGGAAGTAGTTAATCAGCTGACTCAAGAAGAGAGCCCAGTATTATGAAGAGAACAGAGCCAGGTCCTTACTCAAGGTGAATTATAAACATTAAAAAAAAATAAAAAAGGCGTCCAAGACTTTGGATCTGACACCTCAAAAACACTTTTCATTTGGCAGTTTCTAATACTGTAAAACCGGTTAAAATTCAACCTCAGGGCTACAGATCTGCTGTAGAGAAGACATTTGATTCGATTCCGTCTACAGCATCTTACAGCTGCTCCCTCCCCATCATGTGGTACCCGATAGACAGAAAACGGTAATTAATGACTTACCTCCTGTTCCATTAATTCCCTGTGCCTCCTGGCTGATTCGTGCCTCCACAACTTTAGGGCAACCACCGCACTAATTAGATACATGATCACCGTGACAAACAAGAAGATTATTGCTGCAGTCTGACCGCCCTCCACACGGCAAAAAGCCGCATTTATCGGCGTCTTGAACAATTGGTAATAGCAGAGCCCACCTCGGTTGGTATCGTTTACGTACACTATGGCAGCCGACATGTACAGGAAAAACAAGGCCACATTGATCCCAAACTCGGTCAGGGGCCACCAGCTGGAGTCGAGGAGGATAGTTCGGTAGTACATGGACATGCCCAGCACGAGCAGCACTATGGTGACGATCCACGCCATGCCCGCCACCACCAGGATGAAGGGGGTTTTCGGCCCGCTGTAGGAGTATCCCCCATAGGCGCTGCCCGCCCCGTACCCGTAGGGCTGCGAGTACCCGAACATGTTGTACCACTCGTTGTCCTTGTGCACGTAGGCGGTGACACAGGCGAAGACGGCGGCGCCCAGCAGCAGCTCGGCCACGCCGAGGATCCTGAGCAGCCCTGCCCAGGACTTCATGTAGGCGTAGCGCTGGTGGTACTCCTCCACCCGCTCGCTGTACGTCTGCCCAGTGCCGGCGCGCCGCTCCAGCGAGCCCAAGGGGTCTCCGGAGGGCAGCATGGCCTCGGCCTCCTTCCGAGAGTTGTAGCTCCCGCCCGAGCCCCCGAATGGGTCCGTGTAAGAGCCGGGCACCGCCTTGGTCCCGGGCTGCAGCGGGGCGGGAGAGGCAGGCGGCGAGCACTCGACCCCGTCCGAGATGTACCTGATGTCGGAGGCCGTGCTATCCCAGCTGGAGCCGGGGCGGCGTCTCCCTTTGAAGAAGTTCTTCCACGAGTCCGGAATGAAGCGCCGAACCGGCTTCAGCTCTGCCGGCCCGCTGGGGCCCGGGCTGGCCCCGCCGGGGCC
>WBND01000921.1:326073-344905 GCA_013398595.1 Tychaedon coryphoeus
TGCCGGGCCGCCCGCCCGGCGAGCTCCGCGACATGGCCGCGCTCAGCCCGGCTCCGGGCGCTCCCCGGCCCCGCTCGGCTCACCCGACGGGAGGGAGTTGCCGCGGGGTGCCAAGGGCAGCCGGCGCCGGAGAGGGACGAGTCGGGCGGAGAGCGCCCACCGGCCCGGGAGGGAGCAGCCGCCCAACACCTGCGCGCCCCGGCGGCCTCACCTGCGGCGGCCTCACGGCCTTCGCCCGGGGAGGCGGGAGCTTCCGGCCGGGAGCGGCGGGACGGCCCCGGCAGGAGCGGCGGGAGCTGTTCCGAAAGCGCCGTGCGCCGGCGGGGCGCGGCCGGGCCGCGCAGGAGGGACGGGCGCGGCGTGGTTCGCGGCCTGACAGGGTGACTCACAGCGCGACAGAACGGGTCAGGGTGGAAGGGACCGCAGAGGGTCGTGAGTTCCAATCTCCCTGCTCAGGTGCTCCGGGAGGGTCGTTCTAGAGCACATCGCACGGGATTGCATCCAGACAGTTCTTGAGTATCTCCTGTGAGAGAGACTGCACAAGCTGTCCCAATGCGTGATCACTCGCAAAGAAAAAAGGGAATTCTTCACATTCAGGTGGAACCTACTTTGCATAAGTTTCTGCCCATTGCCTCTTGTCCTATTGCTTGGCACTACTGAGGAGAGCCTGGATCCATCCTCTTGACACCTTCCCGTTAGGTACTTAGAGACATTGATAAGGTCCCCTCTCAGTCATCTCTTCTCAAGGCTGAGCAGGTGCAGTTTCCTCAGCCCTTCTTGGTAAGAGAGATGGATGCTTCAGTCCCCTCATCAACTTTATTGCCCTCCAGTGCACCCACTCCAGGAGCTCCATGTCTCTCTTTTATTGGGGACCTCAGAACTGGACACAGGACTCCAGATGTGCCTCACCAGGGCTGAGTAGAGGGGCAGGACCACCTCCCTCAAACTTCAGGTGATGCTCTTCCTAATGCACTGCAGAATTCCATTTGCCTTCTTGGCCACGGAGGCACACTGCTGGCCCATGGACAGCTTGTTGTCCTTCAGGACCCTCAGGTTTTTCTCCTTAGAGCTGTGTTCAGTCCCAACCTGCGCTGGTGCTTGGGCAGTGCCTGGCATGGAGCCAGCCCAGTGATGGCAAAACCCAAGGCACTGAGCAGTCTGTTTGGACAAAACCAACATTTCTCTCATTATTTATCAGATTCAGGAGCTGAAGAAGAAATCTGGTGTGCTGCACCATTGTCTTCTGCAAAGAGCTTTCTACATTCACCACATAATCTGCTTCTGAGTACAAAAGAGCATTAATGCAGTAGGAGTTTTATTTACATTGTCAGTGTGGGCTATCAGCTTGTTCACAGTGTGCTTCAGTTTCTTCTTTTACAAGGTTTAAAATTCCAAACAGTGATTGTTTTTAAGGTATAAATTTTAATAAAACCTTCACATGCTCACAATTTATCAAACATGGATTCTGGAAACAAGCTGTACAAATGCAAAGTAAACAAAAATGTGTTAAAGAGTTACTCCTTCATTTAATAAAAAAGGTGTTCCTTAAAAAATAAGTACTAAGCTTACTTCCAAAAATACCTTTACAGCAGTGTCTTCCTAATATCTTGCATAAAGGAAATCTGGCCTAAGAAAAATAATGACTAGTACTATAGTTGGTAGATCAAAATGCACTTAGAATTAAAGACACTGGAAAATAGTTATTTCATATGTTTAATTAAGTGGTCCTGTTTATATTTGCATTATTTTGGATACTAAAGTTTATATATATTTGAAGTATTTTTCACTTCATATTTTATAATTTTCATAACATATTTACAGACTGTCTCCAAATAATAATAAACCCCTACAGTCCATAAGTTATGTATTTATCACACAGTTATCATTACATACCTTGAAAAATTAATTAATCCAGATGGTAAAGCCTTACTTAAAACATAAAGCCTTTTATTAGGAGTAATTAACATAGCTTAGTGACCCAGATGTCTGAACACTGTTTTTTGGATTACATACCATGCACAGTAATCAGCTGGTACTTGCCTCATCGTACACATTTTTTAAATGTACTGCAAACTTTGACCTTGTTTATTATTGCAGGGGAAAGCTTTTAAAGCCTTTAAAAGGATCAATAAGCAATGAGGATCTAGTTAATAGAGTCAATGGGATTTCCAAAAGGCTTCTCTCCAAGTCTTCTAAAGCAGACTTATTTTGAAAGAAACCTTAAGCCTTAAAAGAAGGCTTAAGCTTAAAAAACACCATCTCTCTTAGGCTTGATGAATAATTAACAGATGGGAAGGAAATGGGAGAAGGGAGTATGAGTTAATGGTTAACTCCTGGAATGAAGGAAACTTGCCACTATGGTTCTGCAGAGATCAGTGCTGGAACGTGGGCTATCCAGTATATTCCTAAACATAACCTTCTGGAAAAAAAGAGAACCTTGTGAAGACTGAGATGAGCAGCTTTGCTACTGATGCTCAGTTAAACAGGCCAGTAAGGATGTGGTCTGCCAGAAGAATTCTGCCAGGACTTTATGAGACTGAGGCAAATAACATCACAAATTCAACAGAATGATACACCTGAAATCCATGCAGTAGAGAAAGAGATGAAGGATTTAAAATACTGCAACATGAGGACCCTGGCTTATGTATTTATAAAACATGACTTATGTCTCAATTCTGATGGGAGAGATACTAATTTAATTCTACAAAGTTACTAAAGTTTTAAAGATGTTACTGGTTTTGTTTCAAACTGTGAGTTGACACAGGCAGGCAGCCAGAACAGCTACAAACTTGCAGTTAGAACAAAAACAATAAATGTATTTGTATTTACCTTGCTAGTGAGGGGATCCCCAAAGCAGCGCAGAGGCACACAAGCAGAGATGGTTCCTTCTAGAGGATCACTGGACTGTGGTTCTCAGAGGCTTATAGAGAGTTATTTCCAGCTGCAAGGTCACTTGAGTGATTGATTTACAATCCTTCTCAACAGTCTCCCAAGCTTTAACCCGTTCCTCCCAACTCAAACCTAACAGGAAAGCTTCCATCTTGGCTATGTGGCTGTGTGACTAGAAGCGTGTTCATTTACCCACCGTATCTATACTCCATATGTGGGGTTTCAGTTAGGCAAAAGGAAAGCTAGCTTGGTTATAAAGAGCAGCCTGAAAAGACATTTTGGTGCAAGAAAGTTCTCTCATAAGGGGAGAACACAACACCAAAACAGGAGTGAAAAACTTTCTATGCCACAATTAATTGATATACTCTGTGCAAGGAAAAACAGCAAGATGGCTTTAATGATAACTACACATAAGCTGCTGAAGAATGAATCTAGAAAATATATGAGCAGTTGGAATTAATACATGCAGATCACAAATATGGTGAATTCCCCAATTTCTGCCTTCACTGGATATTAAAATTACAATTTTTATCCTTCAATCATAAATTTCTCCATCAATGCGGACCAACATACTTTTTTTTTGGTACACTCTACAAAAGTATTTGCTCAAATGTAAAAAATTGGCAAGCGCTTTGGTATCTCATGAACAAGCTATTTTTGATAAGCACTTTAAAACTGTCACATTTACATGACAGTTTAATGTGGTTGAAACTGCACCAGCTTAAACTTGACGTTAGGGATATTTTGCAGTATTTCTACATTACTTTTGTCTCCATGAACAAGGAATTACGATTCTCTCAGAAATACAGAGAGACACTAACTTGGACACAAACAATAGAATTCATCAGAGGCCCGGTGTTTATTTTTCCATTTAAGGAAAAATACCAATAGGCTTCTTCAAGCAAGTATTTTAATAAAAGTACCTTTCAGTGAAATATGTGACAACTTTAACCTTGAGTGGAAATCTAGTCTGCACCACTTACTTATCTAACAGATTTCTGTGTAATACCTCCCTCAAAGCATCAAGCACTTACCTGTTCACTGATAAGGAACCTCTGGGGCTCAGATATAGCCCAGAACCCCATACTTGTGATGTAGTTTAACAGTGATTAAGAATTCACTGTCACCTATATTAAACTAGACATATGAAGCAATGTAGCTTGTAAGATACTAATTGTCTTCTATCCTTAGTGAACAGTTAGAGAAGAATCTAGAAGTTTAATTTCAGGGTATAAAAAATGCATATATGAATAAGAAATTGCATTCACATTTCTAGGTATTATTCCTACAAAGGACAACAGCAGTACTCAAGTGTTCATTGTCTCTCTGATATCATCTATCTATGTCAGAAAAGAAGTCTGCATAGTGGTGGTGAAGGTATAGGTTGAACATTTTTGCAGACATATGTGATTTTTTTACAGCATCTTAATTTAAAAAATCATACAAACAAAACAGAAATAAAACTTATTAGATAAAATTACTTCAGGTTTTATGCACTGTAAAAGGAAAAACATTCTATAAAATCTAGGATACATGTAGATGGTTAGGGAGCTGGCATTCATGACCTGAGAAGTGGTGCTCATATACAGGAGGAAAGCAGTCTTCTTCACAGCAAAAGCTAATGGTGAGGTGCAGAGACAGGAAACTTTGCTGCCTTAGCTCTGGTGATTAGAGAAAGGGGAGCTCAGATTCCTCCTGACATTGTGGGGCAGAAGGATCAAAGGCAGCTGTGAAAGATTGCAGCAAAGAAAGTTCGACTCCCTATCATGATCTGGTCAGAGAGAAAGAGAGGCGGTGTCTGTGAAAATTAAATACAAATGAGAAGGAGCAAGAACAGAGATATGTAACTGCACAAATGGCAACTTAACATGTATAACAAGATTTCTAGCAACTACTTACTCCATGGGCCAACATGTTTCATCATTTTCATTTCCTAGGATATTCTTGATGTAGGCATAAGTACTTAGTTGCATAGTAAGTGTTACATAGTCAATGTCTGATTAGTTACGTTATGCTTTATGAAATTATTTTCATTTCTCCCCCCGCTCCCATCTCCTTATTCCTCCTCAAATGATTTTGGAACTATGCATTGTTACCTAAACATGGACAGCCAATGACATCATAGATCCCAATTTAGCTGAGTGCAGATAGTATTGCAGTATAATAAGTATAAAATTCCTATGAAGCACAGTTTTTAAATGTTAAAAACTCACACTGTGGCCCCATACAGGGAGCAGACAGGAAGTAAATTTACACAACCTGAATGTATAAATTGTTGAATTTTCAATAGTAGGAAAGCGGAAAGCATTATACAGAGGTGGAAAGGGAGACAGGGCAGCAAAGAGAGGTGGAAGAACCTTCCAGGTCAGAAAGAAGTTCTCACATATTTCTTTCTCACAACAGACATAAAGGAGGTGAGAGAAAAGGAAGAGAGGAACAAACAGCAGAAGGAATCACACTCATATACACAAATAAATGAAACAGTAGCTGAGAGGCTGCAGGACTGTTTCGTAATCTTTGACAAATACAAAACATAACCACACCATTGTGTAAATCCTATACAAAACAAAAATTTTTCTTTTACACAAGGCAACAAATGTGGTGGCTATTTACCTGGCTTGCCGTGTGTGACAGCACATAAACCTACTGCAATTAGAGTTATCCAGTTTTATTACATACATGTAGTAGACCTTTATTGGAGCATGTGATATCTAGCTAATAGATGTAGACAGCTGCAATTCAAGTTACCACAAACTTTTATTACTGTTTTTATACTGTTATTATGTCCAAGCATGAATTAGAGGTTAACCTAAGCCTCACTTTAACAAGCCTAGCTACTAGAAGCTGGCATTTTTTTCTCATTGAGAAAGAAGAATGAATCACACTTTTGCAGTAGATTATTTCCCCCGAACATGGAAAACACAGATGAAAGCATCTTTGTCATCTTGTATCTCCTACTCTTCTGAAATATCAAATATGTATTCCTTGTTCCAGACACTGCTGTCACTACATGTATGAGAGGTGAGGTTCCTTTCCTCTTTTACCAAAAGTGATTTTTCAATGAGAAAGCAAAGCAATGATTTAATCAGGATAAAGAGCATGGTTCAATTGTTTTAAGCTTTCTATTTACTACATCGCTACTGATAATGTTCTAAATCAAGATAAAAGGGAGAAAAAAAAAAAAAGGAAATATAAGGAACAGAAAAGGTTTTATGAATAGAAGCGCTAAAAGAAATTTTTTTAATTAGGAAGGCAACCCAGCCACCTAAACTAGCAAGCTCCAGTCCACTTTTGTGCCTTAAGCCAAGTGTGTGGAGTATTTTTAAAATAATTAATAACTGATCTTAAAGAGAACCTGGGATCCTTAGTTAATCATTCTAGCTCTAATGAGTGTACAGCTTGCCTTTCTTTTAAATTTCTTCTTTATAAATAAAGCAGAAATACAAACATACATAAATAATCTTTCAGTTGCATTCTCTTCAATTATTAATTTCTCATCTATTTGCACAACCTGTATAATGTTCTCACTGAAATATAAGAAGGCAAAGAGAATATTTCATTTAGGTTATTTTCCTAAGAACCTTTATTACAATGATGTGAACTACAAGGAATAAACCCCTTCTTTAACTTAATACTCATATTTTAAACCCATAGTTGTATTTAGTGGCAAGTGAAAGCTCTTTATTGAACTAAGGGAACTTAAACTTTACATATTTATCTGCCTCTTCTCCTGTGATTATCATGGATCCATTTTATCCATTAATACTGCCAAAGTGACTGTATTGCTTGTGCTGCACACACAAAAATGCAGAATAAAAATTGCTTGTGTAAAAAGTAATATTATACTATATTCTGATAGTGCTCAGGATATCAGCATCAAGGTGAGGTCTCCTCAAAATTTACAAAATATCACTGAGTACAAATCTGTTATCTAAGTGAAACACCCAAAAAACTGAGCAGTTTTTATTTTACATGATCATGCTGTCTCATTAGTCTCCACTAAATAAAATGCAAGACAACAGTGTCCAGTGCAATATGATTAGAGTATCTAATTCTGACATATCATGTGTGGAAGTTGTAAAACTTAACCTTTGTTTTTCTGAAGTTCTCTTTGTAACTCTGGTTTTTATAGTTCAAGATAGTTTATTTAAAATCTAAGATTACCTTAGGACTATTTAGTTTTTCTACAGTATATATGAACTTTGCTAGTAGCTAGTGAACTTCTCTTGGATATGCCCATCCATTTACCCATGTAATGGCATGAACTCCAAAATGCCAAAATGTTTTTAATGAGAGATATTTGTCAATGCACGCAAAACAATACAAACTTAGAATACCACCAAAATAAATTTATTTTCATGTTTACAAGTTAAACCTAGAAACACAATGCTCTCTCCTCTGACACACAATTAATATATCCCAAATATAATCCCAGCTCTTCAATTTACCAGCAGCTGTGGCCACTTCAAAGCAAAATGGATAATTTCAGAAGTGCCATACACAAAGTCAATGGGCTATTTCACAAATGCTTCAAGTGTGGAGGTAACAACTTAGATAAGTATACAGAACATAATAGTGAAAATATCTCCCCTAAATAAAGGTTACATCATAAATAGCTTTGGTCTGTAAAGTCATAGTGATAAAAAAAAATGATAAAGAATACAGGGCATTGCATTGAATTATATCAATATTTATGTAACAGATATCTAATATTGGATTTGGGCTAACTAATTCTGAGATTTTACATTACAGACATAACCCTTCTACATATCCATTATCAAAAAATATTATTCAGGCTCTAGACTAATACATCAAAAATGTTTTGCACAGCTCTCTTTACTGAGTTTCAACAGGGAGCAGAACACCTTTATAGCAGAACTGGTCACAGATCACCGGGCCACTTCTGGAGAAAAGAGCAGGATGAAAAGTAAAAAATCTGCTGGGTAAAGGAAATACAAAACTTACTACGGAGAGTACAGTTGAGAAGCTGGCAAGTCTAGTGAGAAAAAATGACCTCGACAAAACTATCATAATTCAGTGACTGCTACAAAGATGAATACAGCCTTTCAGGATATCTAGCATGCAGTGACAAAAAATGTGACAAAAAATAAAAAAAAAGAACGAGGAGTCCAAGTGTGGACACAGTCTGTGAAGGAAAAGTGGTGGACACAGTGAGGCCTCCTAATAGGAAAAAGCAAAAGAAGAAACACTGGAAACCTTAGCAGCCTACAGTTTCCTCGTGGGGGGAAGTGGAGGGGCAGGCAATGATCTCCTCTTTCTGGTGACCAGTGACAGAAACAAGGAAATGGCATGAAGTTGTATCTGGGGAGGTTTATGTTGGATTTCAGGAGAAGTTTCTACACCCAGAGGACGGCTGGGGTCTGGAATGGCTTCCCAGGGAAGTGATTAAGGCACCAAGCCTATCTGAGCTCAAGAACTGTTTGGATAATGCTCTCAGTAGGTGGCAGCCAGGCTTGGATGACCTGCTGGAGAATATTTCATTATTGCATGGCAGTACACAGGAAGAACAACTCTAAGCAATCAGGAGCACTAAGCTACAAGAGGAAGCAAAGAGGGAATGGATGAATTCTGATGAAGTAACTGCAAAATGGCATCATGCTTAGCATGTAGAGTGAGGCAGAAGGATTGGGAGGACATGCAGAGTTGTCATGTTTGTCTTCCCAAGTAACTGTTACACATGATAGAGTCCTACTTCCCTGGGAATGGCTGCCTGCCCATGGGAAGCAGCGAATTAATCTCTTGTTTTGTTTTCCTTCTGTATCCAGCTTTTGTTTTACCTATTACCTGTCTTTAAGTCAACTTAGGAGTTTTGTAACTTTTACTTTCCCAGTTCTTTCTCCCCTGTTCCTGGTAGTGGTGTGAGAAAGTGGCTGCATGATGCTTGGTTGATGACTTGGGTTTAAACCACAATACCTTTTCATGCACTGCCATTGGCACTTGCCCTCAGTGCCAAGTCCCTCTCCACTTACCATGTCTGCCATGCTTCTGGAAGCTGGTGCTCCTGGTCAGCTGTTGTATTGGTACTGCTCAAAAACACCAGCAATGAAACCTGATCCCATAGACACAGGAAGGAACTATAGTTGTCTCTCCAGAATAAGGTACAAGGGACAGTCTTCTTTCTACTCCAGGAAGACCAAGACCCTGGTCTTGGTGGGATGTGCTGTCCCATCAATTGCTCTCTTCAGTGAGACAGGGAGGCAGAAGAGAGACGGGGAAGAGAAAGGGAAAAAAGAGGAAAGAAGGGAGACAGGAAGGAAGGAAGGAAGTGAGAGAGGAAAGGGAGAGAGAGGGGAGAAAGAAGGAGATAGGGAGGGAGAGAAAAAGTAAGGAAGGGAGGAAGAATCACTCCATCAGCCAGACACTTCCTGACTGAGGATCAGCCAAGGGGTCAGCTAAGGAGTGTCTCCCTCGAAGCCCATTTCTTCATGCAAGTGTAGCTTTACAGGCAGCATCAAAGCCACTATTTTCTTTTGCCAGAGCCAATCTGAGTACTGTGATCAGTCACAGAACTCTGGTTATCCCTAAAAGCAGTGTTTCGATTCAGAGAAGCTGCCCTGAAGCTCCAGTGTCCTGTACCCTGGAAGGGAGACCATCCTTTCAGTCACATAGCCTGTCATGGCTGGGAGGCAGGAGCCCTCCTGCCACCCTGTTTCCCCAGAAACCCCTCTGACCAAGGGACCACAGGGTCCTTCCTCTCCCCTTGGCCACAAAGAAAGGCAGTGCAGGGAGCAGCATGTTCATTCCATCAGTGCATAGGCACCATCAGCCTTTATTTGGCACATTCTCCTACATAAAAGCACTGCTCCCTTTTCAGTCAGAAACCCTTCTGCTGTCATGGCTGCAGCAGGATTTCCTGCAGGAGGAGGTACCACCAATAGGGCCATGGGGCTCCTCAGATCTTTGGACTGTGGAGTGTCATGGGACCAGGGCAGGCCCCAGGTGAAGGGAGAGATAGCAGCACCCAGTGACTGTGCCAGAGAAATAACGATTTATTTCCTGTCTCTTGAATAAAGACTTGCTGGAGCCTTGATTGTGCCGCCACTGGAGTAGCCTCTTGCAGGGCTGGGAGAGTTCTGGGAGCAGGGGTCCCTCCTCTTCCGGGGCTGCCGGCACCCCCCATGTGAGAAATTCTTGCCTTGGACAGAAGAAGAGGGTCTGCATTTGCTGCCCTGGGCACAACCTGCCTCTTCCACCTCCCTCAGCTCCTCCTGGCCCTGCACCTGCTCTGCAGGCAAGGACACAGAGGAGGGACAGGCAGTATCCCTGCAGAAGGCAGTCTGTGAGGTGCTGGCTTGATCCTCCATGTCAGAGCCTTCAGGGCTGCTTGTAGAGAAGATAGGATTTTGCTGCCAGGAGCTAGTGGAGCTGGCTGCAGGGTCATGGTCCTTCTCCCCAGGAGTGTGGGATTGCAGTAGCCTCTGGGCCTCCGTGCTGCATTCACGCACAATGACATTAATAAGGCCATAGACCAGTGGTGCTGTATATCCCTCAAGGTCAGGCTGCAGCATCTGGAACAACAACTTCCCATCCAGACCACAGAGGCATAGGGCCTGCAGGATGTGTCCCTCTGCATTCTTTGCCAGCCACCATTGGGACACATATATTGCTTCAAGTCTTTGACACAGCCAGGGCAGCATGGGCTCTAGGAGATGCTTTTGACCTTGGAAAAGTTCTGCCCACACCTCAGGCAGGAGGCCCCCCAGAGCCTCTGGCCTCATAGCCCCCTGTTCAGCTGGGGACAGTGTCCCCTGTGGAGAAGATGGCAGGGATGGCACAGGGTAACGGGGGCTATGGTTTTCCAAGTGGCTGGGAGCTCTTCCTGCCTGGCAGCGTGTCTCTGGCAACCCTCCAGAGGGTGTGACAAGGCATTGCAGATAGTCGTCTTCCTCACGCACAGAAAACTTGACAATCAAAATCGTTCTGCCACAGACTGGGCACGCTGGTTTCCTGTCTGTCCAATGCATGATGCATCCCAGGCAGAACTGGTGGCCACAGGGCATCGCATAAGCAGCATCCTCATGAGCATCATGGCAGATGGGGCAGCTCCACTCTTTCTCTGTGGACCCATCTGTACTCCATGGACTGTCCTGGTGGCTGGGGGCCCTCCTTTCTGGAGGATGCCGGGGCCTGCTGTGTGAGTGTTCCTGGCCCTGACAAGGTGCAGCAGGACTTTGGCTGCTGCCCTTGGTAGAGGAACTTGCCACCACCATCTCCTCCGTCTCTTTGTGGGGCTGCACCTGCTCTGTAGCAATCGGCACAGATGGCTGGAGGATGCGAAGGGNAATCTGGCGCCCGGTGTGCCCCATGACCATGCCAATGAAGACCTGGGGTTTTTTTACTATTTTAAGACTGTTGCAAGAGTCTTCTCTTTTGGCATTAAGCAACACCCTGGGTAGAGGAACTTGCCACCACCATCTCCTCCGTCTCTTTGTGGGGCTGCACCTGCTCTGTAGCAATCGGCACAGATGGCTGGAGGATGCGAAGGGCACAGAGGGCAGCTTCTGATGTGCTGGGCTGGTCCTCCATGTCAGAGCCTGCAGGGCTGCTGGCAGGGGATGGATGCCAGGTGGGAATCCCTCCCTGGGAGCTGGTGGAGCTGATGGAGCAGGAATTGGCCTCAGGGCTGTTGTCCTCCTTCCCAGCAGCATGGGAGCGCAGCAGCCTCTGGGCCTCCTCACTGCATTGGCCCACAATGAAATTGACAGTGCCATCAACCAGCTGCTCTGTATATTCCTCCAGGAGAGGCTGCAGCATCTGGACCATGACCTCCCTATCTGGACCACAGAGGCACAGGGTGTACAGGATGCTGTTCTCTGCTCTCACTGCCAACCACCACTGGGACCCATATATTGCCTCCAGTCTCTGGCGCAGCCAGGGCAGCATGGGGTCAAGAATATATTCTTCTTTTTGGAAAAGTTCTGCCCAGACCTTGGGCAGCAGGCTACCCACAGCCTCTGACCCTGAAGACCCCTGCCCAGCTGGGGAGAGTGTCCCTTGCACAGGAACCACTCCAGGGCGCTGGCAGCTGTTTCCATCCAGGAGGCCAAGAGACCTTTCTGCCTGGCTGATGGCCTCTGGTGATTCTTCTTGGGGTGTGATGACACATTCTAGATATTTTTGCTCCTGCAGAGAAAACCTGACAGACTCTATCAATCTTCTGCAGAGTGGGCACTCTGGTTTCTTCTCTGCCCAACGCAGGATGCAGCCCATGCAGAATTCATGGCCACAGGGTATCACATAAGCGACACCCTCTTGCTCATCGTGGCAAATGGGGCAGCTCCATTCTGTCCCCATGGCTCTGTCTGTTCTCCGTGGCAATTCAGGGAGTCCTGAGAAGCTGCTCCCCATCACTAGCACTACCAAAGGATCTCACACACTGCAACAAAATGGAGAAACCTTGGTCCCTTGCTGTTCCTGTGCTCAATCCTCCAGATTTCGTGGACACACATGGTAGGAAATCGGACCTGAGCCAGCCTGAGTCAGGTTCTCTCTGCGCCTGAATGAAAGCCCCAAGGGATGTGAGGTTGCAGTCCAGCCCTAGAGACATCACAGTTCACTGCCAGGTGACAGTATGTGTGATATCACAATGGGATGTCCAGCTCATTGGGATGGGGCACTTGGACCAATACAGCATGTTGGAGGCCACTGTCAGTGTGTGTCCTGGCTACTACCTGAGCATGCTCCAAAACCCAATGATACCAATGTTTGTTACACTCATTTTCACATTAATACATAGGTCTTTTATCCCCACCCTGATTAAATGAAGTCTAATTAGTCTTGAGGTCATACATTTCTTCTGGCTTCACACGAGCAAACAAACTAACAAAAACACCTTAAAATGTATGGCATTTCCTTCAGAAGGGATTCTTTAGATATATTTTCCAACAAACTTGACATCACTCTCTTCTTTCTGAAAACAAGCTAATCAAAGGCTTATGATTGATTGTGTGCCCTGTGGGACAATACTATCAAAAAGCCTGCCTGGACCTGTCAGGGCTTAAGGAAAACAGATGATGGCTTTGGGATGGGCACCCAAAGCTGCCAACACCATCCCTCAATGCACCATCCAGCATCAGGAGAAGCCTCGCTTAAATTTTTCATTCTTTTATCCAACGACTCTTTTTTCCCTCTTTTTGCTACTTTCAACTTCTGTACATCATTCCTTTAATGTTTCTAACTCTTTCTTTCTTTGCACCTTCCCCTCCCTGATTGTTTGCTAAGCTATTTACAGATGGCTTAAGGTCGTTTTTTTTCACCCGCCTGGTACCTGATTTGATCCCACCAGGTACACAATAATTTTCATTATTTTGCCCCTAACTGCCTTTTCTTCAGGGCACTGTCACAGTCAGCAAAGCTTTCAGTCTTTTGGGTAATAGGTGGGTAAGGGCTGACAGAGTAATTTCCTAAGGTCTACAGAACAATGCACTGCAAACAAGACCTGCTCTCTTTCAGGCAAAGATTATTTAAAAGAACTTCAGAATTCCCATCATGGAAATGAAGCACTGTTGACAGAGCACTAGACTGTGAAAGGATTTGAAAGGGGATAGGAAGCTCAACTTGCAAAATGAGACTCAAGAACCTTTCTCCCACCAGAATTTTGGCATCACAATAGCAGTGCTCCATGCTGGTCATCTATTCTCATGATATCCCCCATTGGCACACCCCTCTGGCTGGAGATGGGCTCACTTTGGCTGCCATGTGGGGCAGAGAAGGGAACAGGCACCCAGAGAGGGATCATTTCACTGCATTTCAGAAAACAACATCATAGCAACTTTTCTCAGTAAAGTAATCTGAAATTACTTAATAGCCATAATAGTCTGGATTGCCTCAGGGGTGGGGGTCAAAGACATAACAAAACTCAAGAGGTTCCAATCTCATCATATCATTTCTGTCAAAATACTGGGTTCAGATGAAATACCTTTCCAACTCTATGTAACCCTTCAGTGATTCTCAAACCCAAAATCTTTCTTCTTGTCTTTTATCAGCTTAACCATTTTTGTCTTCTTTGTCATTTATGCTGGAGAGTGCTTTCCAGAGGCCACCTCTGCTCCTCTGTCAGCCCCTTTTCTCCCTGCTTCCAGGGGCCACCAACAGTTCCACATGACCTTCTTCTGCACAATCATGCTCTACACATCATCTACCATTACTACATGTACTTGCCTTGCTGTTGTAATTTTATGCTTTGCTCTGAGGAGATGGGAAAAGGCATAAAAATTTGCCTAAGGTAAATTTAGGGAGGAATCTTCTCCACCCACTGTGGCAACCAGAGAGAAAATACAAAAATTTCAAAATATTGCTTGCAACAAACTTATATAAAATATATGAACATAAATATCTTAAAACTTAGTGTAAACACACGATGCAGTGAAGAGCAGCAGTTCTTCATTCCTGTCACCACTTCATCTTTCCATGAAACACCCCTGGAAGGAGAAAACTCACTCCCTCTCAGGCCTACTTCATAAGGAGAAACTATCCACTCAGTATTCTTTAGTGTTCTCTGCTGCAGAAAGCTTTGGTGATCTGTTAATCAAAACAACAGTAAAAGTCAGTAAAAAGAAATTTAGAAGATATCAAGAAATTGACAATCATGAATAAAACTTATTTGGCAAAAGTTTTCTTAATTAAATTATCTAGTACCTTAACAATACTGATGAGGATTCTTAGCACCATGTAGGGAAACTTAAGTTAGAGTGTCAAATCATCCTTTTGAGACCTTCTCAGTTTTAGGTAACATGGTTTTTTTTTTTTGTCCGATCTACACATTACGTTTTGCAAATTTGGACTGAAATTCATAAACCAAAATTTATTTCCCAAGGGTCAGGTAGTATTTTTTCTATGTGTGTGGTGTTAGGGTGGTCCTTAGGGAAAAGGACATGAATATCTTTTCTTTCTTGCTCTCTTACCCGTCTGGCACTCAAAGCCATACTTGCTATTACAGTCATTAGGTACAAGGTCTTGTTAGGACAGTTGACTAATTCAGGAACAAACAGCCATGCTGCCATATTGGGGACATTGCTGTGGAAAGATGAACCATCTAATGTTTTTCATTTTAGAGCTTCTTGTTCCATTGCAGCTTTATCTGCAGCGGAGTTAGGTTTACTGTACAGTACAATACAATTTTGTGTGTCCAGAGCTGACTTTAATAGCATAATTTAGGAGTCTACAGCTATAGATCTCACAGCCATGGGACTAAAAATCCTTTCCACTTCTGGTTAAATGGCTCTTTATTCCAGGTCTGGACATACACCCAGTCTGCTGACTGGTGAGGATACACTTGAACATTCAGGGTTAATAATAAGACCAAAATAACAAACTTGCATGATGATAAAAGCATTTTCTTCTGCAGGTTACCGATTCTCTAGCATTTCGGCCTTAGTCCCTGGTGGCAGACAAGGCTCAATACCCACTGCTGCCAGAAGGAGGCACCGCAGGCGCAGGTTGCAAAGCTTCATTAAGGCTACAGGGAAACTGAACTCCATTTATTTCCCATTTTATTTACAGAGAGCCTCTCAGGATTTTTGAATTCACCACCCACTCCCAACTCACTTTTTGGGGGTGGTGCTGAGATTTTGTTTTCTCAGTCTTGATCCTTAAATTTTGAAATAAATAACAAAACCACATAAGAAGGTCAACGGGATATCAGCTGTTTCTCATGCATTGCTTGGAGGCCAGCTGCCTCCCACACTCTCCCAGTAATTTTAGCACACTTTGGAGTGGGGATAGATAGGGGTTCTTCCCCCCTCCAAGGGGTCCAAACTTTTCACACTATAGGTTGTTCCCCGGAAAAAAGATCAGGGCTTTTCACCATGCACCTCCTCCTCGAAAAGATTTATTTCATTCCCCCCATTAGAGAAATTCTCAAAACATTCTCTATTTCACTTTCTTTGGGATTATTGCTAATTTTCCCGTGTAATTCAACAAATTCTGTTGCAGAGTGAGGTATCCGTAACATGGACTCCACCTCCTGATAAGCGAATTCCTTCTTTATCAGTGGGCAGGGCTTGGGATGAGAAGGAGGGAAGAAGACTGGTTTTGCGCAGTCAAACCTCTCCTCCAGGCAGTGGAGGAAAGTGACATCATCTTCGGGGTGTCCCGCCTCCCTATTTTTTAGGGTGGGCGGAGTTCAGGGCAAGGTGGGGCAGGCTTGACTTTGACGCATTAAGCCCTTCCCAAAGGATGTGGGAGTGATGTTGCTTTCAGGGAGGGTCGCGTTTTCCTTGAGTCTGGAAAACGCTGGTTCCAGGCCTTCCCTGCAGTGTTGAATTGCGACTCTAAAGCTTTTGGCTTTGGACAAGCGTGTTTAACTGGTTTATCAGGTTTTGGGGACAAGCTTCCTCCCAGCATTCAATTCTTGCTCTGGTGTGAGGCTGGCTGTTGTTTCAGCCTCTGAGGCAATTTGCGACTCATTCAGCTCCTTCTCTAGCTGTTTCGCAACTTATATCTCTCTGAGTCAAACCTACATGCATGTGGATACCAGGCCTTGTCCTTTACTAGGATTTTTAAATTTTCTTTTACCAAAGTTCATGTTGTCTCCACAAGTAACTGTGATTGTGGCTAGTTTTTCTCAGCGCCCATTTCTCTTTAGGGCTGAACAAGCTTTCTGTATAAGCTTTTTGCAAGTCTGCCAGCAGAGAGCAGTTCAGATCACTTACTCTGTGGGATTCCATTACTTTTCTGTCAGAAAATAGCAGCTTTGATTGAAAATTTATTTGTCCTTTATTACGTGACGAGCAGTTACTGCTGTATAAAACACCCATGCCACCTCAAGAGTACCCTGCTCACTGTGCCAATTAAAATGTAAGGCCCCAAAAACATCGCTCACTGAGACACTTAAGGACTTAAAAGGACTTAAACTTGTTCACGTACTCTGAGTTAGACAAGCAGGAGAAATACTGACGAGATGTTCTCAAGAGGTCGAAACAACAATAAAACCTTCACTGGCAACTTTCAAAAATCAGAGAACTTTAGTAAAAAATTTAGAGCAGCATTCAATTGACATAAAACATTCCATAAAGCATTAACTTAGCCCATTCAACTTAACAAACTCCAAGCCTGTTAGATTTTAAGTTACTCAAAAATCTGAGAGGAGAGAATTAGAAAAATAAAGAGACAATGACAGAAAAGATATAGAAAAGAGCCAGCCCAGCTACCATTCTTCATTCCAGTGGTGTTCAGCTGAGAGAAATTCCAAGAGGAGGTAGGGGTAAGACATGTGGTTGCCACATATCCTGACTTAAATACCCTTTGGATTTCCTGGGGCTTTCCCCTGCATAGGGCTCACACTCACCTGGCCATTTGGGAGCTGGGTTAGAGGCTCCAGACACAGATGTGGAGCATTGCCTCTGGTGGGCCAGAGATCAGCAGCCCTGATTTGCTGGGCTGGGATACAGGCCTGGGGGTGTGGGGTGTACAGAGCAGAGCATTGCCTCAGAGCAAGGCTTGATCTGCCCCTTTCCCCACATATTAGCACTTGAAATGTTTTGAGCCAGCAATCTCCCCTAGTCTCTCACAACAAGGTTTCCAGCTTCCTGTGCTTCTTGGCTGTCAAGACTCCAAAGATTTGTGGCTGAATATTAAGAAATTTCCACTTTTGTTCCTTCCAAAAGAGGCAGCATGAGGGTTGTTTTTTCTTTCTAAGGCTTTTTCTCCTTTATATGTCCTTGTCTTGAGATAGTCCCTGTAAAGTCTCTCCCCTCTCCCCTTCCCCATGACAATGGAGGGGGACAATGAAAAAACAATCTATGAGAGGCTAAAAATGTGAGCATAACAATATAGTAAAAAAAAAAAAAAGAAGAGAGTACACAACAGTAAAAAGAAAATTGCACAAGAGAGGTAATGGCTTAACCAGCAAAGGTGAAGTGTAACATGGGGCCCCTGGAACAAAGACAAGATGGCAAGGGCTTACAGAGTGGTTCTGATGGTAGATGGGGCTGCTGGTGCTGCCTGGGGCAGCTCTGGATCTGCAGTGTCAGTTTCCTGCTCCCTGTTTGTGGCAGTGGTGGTGGCAGTGGTGATGGTGATGGGTGTCTCTCTCCCTGCAGAGCGCTCTTTGGCACTGCCACTACCATTAGTCTGCCACACTCAGCACGTGTGTGGTGACTGGTTCTGCTGCTTTGTTGCCTCTTCCTTCTACCCTGCTAGGCTCCTTTTTGGCTTGGCTGGACTTGGTTGGTATCAGTATTGCTGCTCTGGGTTGCGTTGCTCTGCTGGAGCAGAGAAACATTCCCACATGCCACCCTGGCCCTGATGGTTTTGGCTGTGTGTCAGAGCTGTCACTCCTAACACATGCCACCCATCTCAAACCCATGTCCTAAAAAATACCATGGAAGGATGAAAATGAGGGCGAAAATGGTGGTGGTGCTGGGGCCCCAAGGCCTCTCAGAGCAAGAAAGAATGATCGGCCTGGCATTCTGGTGATGACAATTCCCTGCTAAAATCACAACCATGGGTATGATAGAATCTGATTTGAATAAATAGCTCTAAGAGATCCATGACCGAGTCTCTGTAGACAAGGAAAAACATCTAAATGTAATGAAAGTAGTGCTTCTTCTTGTTTTCTGCTTTCTAGAACTAAGGAACAGCTGGAACAGGAGTTGTGGTTTCTGCTTAGAAGCATTAGTAGCCAAAGATCACTAATTTGCTTCCTCACACCATGGTCCCTTCTTAGTGTTTAGCTACTCAGTGTGGGCTATAGGGGCTCTGTGCGTTTTTGGAGTCACATTTAGATGCCTTGAGTGACAGGTTATGCACTAGGAGGGTTCTTTGTGTTGGTTTGTAGCATAGGAGAACTTTGCAGGCATTTTTTGACGTTAGCTGTAGAGAAGGTCTGCTTCTACACGTGACTTCAGCAGCCAGCCTCCTGATTGTGATGTGCAGCTCCCATTGTGATGTCAGCGGCCGCATCCCGGCGCTGTCACGGCAA